>JADRCD010181704.1:0-17213 GCA_019843815.1 Montemys delectorum
TTTTTTTTACTTATATCCCAACTATTTCCCTGTTCTCAGTGACCCCCCCATAGAGTTCTTCCCCTCACCCCCTACCCTTTTGTCTTTGAGTAGGTGTATCTCCCCCTCACCCTTATCCCCTCACCCCAGGACACCTAGACTCTACATGAATGGGCATATCCTCTCCCACTAAGACCAGAAAAGTTAGTCATCTGCTACCTTGGCCTTGGACCAACCCATACTGTTCAGCCATTCCTTCAGTTTATTCTCCATTTTGTTCCTGCATTTCTTTTAAACAGGAACAACATGAGGTCAAAAGTTTTCAAGGTAGGCTGGTATCCCCATCCCTCCACTGGGGGTCCTGTTTAACTAATAGAGGCAGTTTCTTCAGGTTCCATCTCTCTGCTGTTGGGCATTTTGACTAAGGTCACCCACATTGAGTCTGGAAAGCTATCCCCATCCTAGGTCTCTGGGACTTTCCAGTGGTTCCCCAACCCCCTTCCCAGCCAGCTGCAGGAGTAGCAAATGAAGACTGGATGTAAAGCCAACAAATGGAGCTACCCATTGGGAAATGTAGTGTCAATTTCGGAAGAATATTTTTTTGAAAGGGGAATTTCAAAGACAATGTACAATTACTTGTTCTGTAGTTTCTTTAGATGTCTCCTAGAAAAAAAATTATCAAGTAAAAATGTTCTAGATGATTTCAGAAATTATGAGTGTCTAACCTATGAAAATGGCAATGGGTAAGGATGGAGAAGTTTTTTAAAAAGATGACATTTCAGAGGTTAAGTAATGGAATGAAGTGTATAGAAAATTACCTGAGTGAAGAGGATTTGGGAGAAAAAAATAGATCTTGAGCAATATGCAAATAATCCTATATCTTAGTCAGAGTTTCTATTCCTGCACAAACATCATGACCAAGAAGCAAGTTGGGGAGGAAAGGGTTTATTGAGCTTACTTCCACATGACTGTTGATCGCCAGAGGAAGTCAGGACTGGAACTCAAGCAGGTCAGGAAGCAGGAGCTGATGCAGAGGCCATGGAGGGATGTTCCTTGCTGGCTTGATTCCCCTGGCTTGCTCAGCCTGCTCTCTTATAGAACTCAAGACTTCCAGCCCAGGGATGGCACCACCCACCAGGGGCCCTACCCCCTTGATCACTAATAGAGAAAATGCTCCATAGCTGGATCTCATGGAGGCACTTTCCCAACTGAAGCTCCCTTCTCTGTGATAACTGCAGCCTGTGTCAAGTTGACACACAAAACCAGCCAGTACCTCCTATTAGCCCAAGGTTATACTGTCTTATCTTGATACACTCTGTCCTAGTGTCCTGTCACTATATGATAATTCCCACAAATATTTCAGCTTAAAACAACATGCAATTTTATCTCTGTGTTAAGTCCAAAATATAGGTCAAGCCTAACATCCTTTGCTCAAGATCATGAAAGACTACTTATTGGTTTGGCTATGTTTCTGTTGTTTAGTTGATTTGGATGTTTGGTTTTATTGAGGCATGATTTCATCCAGGCCTTGAAATCTATTGAGTGAAGAATGAATTTAAACTCTGGATCCCATATCAAATATAACCTATATCATATCAGTGATATAGAACACAGAAACAAATTTGAATGAGTATGTTTTATTAATATGATTATCTTGGTTGTATTATTATAGCTATATTACTTCTTTTCCTATTGCTGTAATAAAATACTCTGACAAAAATAAGTTAAGGAAGAAACAGCTTGTTCTAGCTCACTGTGAAAGCCTAAAATCAATTGTGCCAGTTGAAGTCAGGAGAGCAGGAGTTTCAGGCAGGTCACATTGCATTTGCCACCAGGAAGCATAGATCAATGAACACATGCTACACTTCAGCTTACTTTCACCACTGAGAATGTGCAGGTTATGGTGCCACTTCAAATGGCGAGGTCTCCCTACCCCAGTTAACGAAGTGAAAATAATTCCCACAATATAGTCAGAGGCCCAACTCACAGGTGATACTAGAGTCTGTCAAGATGACTGCCTCTACTCCTCAAATATATGTGTTCCAACATTCCTGGTCAAATATATTATATACATACATATGTATGTATGTATGTATGTATGTATGTATGTATGTATGTATATATGTATGTATGTATGTATCAAAACTGGGTTTTGAAACAAGGGTCTTATCCATGATAAGCAAGTACAGAATCACTGGTCTATTTCCTCCCCAGACTGTTTTTGAACAAGGGACAAGCTATGCAAATACTGATATACTGATCAACATCCCCAGCCCAGATTCTGTTCTTAACCTGAAAGCTCAGATTAGGTAGACCACTTGGAACTTACTTGTTTGGTTATAAAATTAAACTTCTTTGAGTTGCAGGATTCAGGGTCTTGGCTTTTTATTGTGGTAAATGGAATGATCCTAAGATTCTATTGACTATGTTCAGGTATGGAAGAGAACAAGTAAATTCCAAACAATGCCTAATATTCCCTGTCTTGAGGGCTCCTGTCATATAGAATAGTGCAGCTCATATTATAAAACAATATCATAAAATGACACATTTATATACCATCATTTTTCCCAGAACCTATCAAACAAACCCAATCTCAGGTCTATTCTACAATAAAAAAAATGTAATGTTAAAGCCTTGATTGCAACAAATTAGGATTCATGAGAGTCGTCTTAGAGTTGTTCTCCCACATAATGGATAAATCAAATAATCTGTGGGAATTAAGCCTAATATGGTACAGACTGTTGTGTAGTTATATTGAAAGTACAAAATAGAGCTTAGAATGTGGCCCTTGCAGAACCTGTGTAGTACCATGAAGGTGACTCACCCAATTCATTTTTATTCTGCTTGCTTGATAGTTTACACAAATGTTGATGTATCTGCCTGCTGGTATTTCCCGTGTTGACGATAAATTAATGTGATAATTAGTTCCCATTGTTTAAGTGATTTTTTTTTTAAATGAGGAACATACCTTCTAGGCTTTTGAATGGCAGCTACACCTGCATCCTTCCTTGGGCAATTTCCCTTAGTGAAACCATGTCACCTGAAACAGTGACACTTTCCATTTAAAGCAGTGTGGTAACAGATAACAATGACAGCATGAGATTTGAGGTCTAGAAAAAGCCTGAGGCAAATAGATTATGTTTATGCACTGACAAAACACAGACACATTATTCAGTTTTGCCCAAGCAAACTAATTTATTCCAAACTTGTAAAGCTTTGTTTTGATGACTTCCAAGCTTGTTCTCAGCTCAGTGCTTGCTTGACTGGGAAGTGATTCTTTCTTACTACTCCCTTTTGTCCTGACATATGCCATTTGGGGGACTAACAAGCAGAAACCATACAGTGAATCATTAAGGAAATGTATGGAGGTCACAGTGATAGACCCTGTAGTCACATGTATCAGGTCAGTGTTCATAAGCATGTGCATGAACACTAACATGCATGTATGTCATAGGAACAGCGAACCTACAGTTGTTTTAAGGGATGACAATTTAGCCACGAATCTTAGAAGACTACTCTATGTTGCCATTTTTTAAAAGATTTCTAATCACTTTATTTTGTTAATGTTTTATGTGTTGGCTCCCACTTTCCCTTTCATAGTGTCCATGGCGGTGAATAATTGGGAAATGTTTAAACCTTTGATTTTGAACATAATAATTATATATCATTATAGTAACACTATGTTACAACATGATATTGTGTTAAAAATAGGGAATGTAATTAATATCAAATTTTTTAAGTTGCAA
Source organism: Montemys delectorum (assembly GCA_019843815.1). Lineage (NCBI taxonomy): Eukaryota > Metazoa > Chordata > Mammalia > Rodentia > Muridae > Montemys > Montemys delectorum. The sequence continues at coordinate 3,726 of JADRCD010181704.1, forward strand.
ATAGTCCACTAAAAATACACAAAGTCCCACCATAAGGCTATAAACTTCAGTGGTTAGGAGAAACATGCTTTTCCAGAGAATCCAATACTCATGTCAACCCCAGCACTCATATACACATAACAATAAACAGAAATACACAATATATATGTGAAATGCCAAATAACATATTTTTTCATATTAAAGCAGTAGTCATTCACATATATTACACTTACATATACATATTCACATGAGATTTGTATTGACTGTAATGGGTACATGTACAAAATGCATGTGTCATTAATATGAATGACTGAGCCACTTTTAAATTACAACATTTTAGAGAGAGAAAGAAGAAGAGAGTTTGAATTGGCTAATGTGTTTATTCAAAAAAACCAGTGACTACTATTTCTTAAAATAAATCTATTAATGGGAAAACCATATTTAGACTATTTAAAATGCCTTCCTGAGACAATATAGCATTTGCATGTTTAATATTATCCATATTTGTTTTCCTATGCAATACTGTGTCCAACCATAAATACAAGATTACATTTTACTTAGTATAAGTAAGGTTTTCTTATACTATGTAATCTACCCATTTCCAGACTACTTATGGTTTTTAATGCTTTCTAATTACAATTTCTTTTAATGTTGCCCAGATGCATTCTTGTCATTATTCCAAGTTGTCTATCCCTGATCTAGGCAGTATGACTATTTTCCTTTGTTAAACTGACTCCTTACTGCAAAGGTGACAGAAGATGTGAATTGGCAAATGATTTGAAATGATGCAGCTTTGTCATTTGAAAGGTCATAGTGGCTAAAGGATCCACACTAGAAACTGTATATTTGGATGCACTAATAATCAGGACAGATTAGCAGAATTCATCCTGCTTTGACATAAACCCAGAAATACCACATTCCAGAAAATTCAGGTTTCTAAAATGTTAGTAGGACTGAGCTATATTCAGAGCCTGCATCATGTCTAGAGAGGAGGAGACGTTAGGGCTGGGCCTACAATGTACTTATTCTGCATAGATAAAAACAAATGGCCCAAGATCCATCAGCAAATGCCTACTCTCTACTTATTAATCTATGTAGTCTTAAAACTACCTCAAGATTGCACTCTAAGGAACAAAATCTCACTTAATTACCTTTGAATATCAATACAAATTTCAATATCAATCAAACATTTGTACTGTTAGTGCTCTAATTTAAAACTACTAAAATCAACAAAAAAATGGAGTTTTTCATTTCAATGAGCTTGTTTGCACCATAGTAATTTTAAAATATCACTTTAATCAATAATATACACAGTAACAGAACCTTTGGGCCTACAAAATGTCAGCTGTTTAATTTTTGAAAAGTGGATACTGCCCTTAAAAAACTCATCTGGTCAAGCCTTTGCATTACATTACACTTGGCACATGCTACATAGGCTTAACTCTATACAGTCTTAAGAACACTCAGGATGCCCTCATTAATTATATCAAGAAGACATAAAGCTTGGTATCTTTCTGTTTGATATCCAATTACAAGATCACAAGGTTTTATTGATTTCCCCAATTTCTGCCCCCACTGAATACAGAAAAGTCACAGAAGAAAAGTAAGCTATTATAAAACAGGTTTACATTTACATTTACTCTCTAACACACACACACACACACACACACACACACACACACACACGAGGGAGAGAGAAATTGTTTTTTTACAATTTTTGCTTTAGAATGAAGAAAAGCCAATTCTTAACAAAATGCTCCATGCTTCTAATCTCAATATCTGGAAGATGGTTCTGAGGTAGAAGTCATTTGCAAGGAAAGCTGAAATACATGAGACCCTGCCTACCTTGTAAGTGAGATAGGGAGAAGGAGTCATGAATAAAGAAAGTAAAGGGAAAGAGAAGCAGAATCCCTCCACTGTCATTTCCCACAATACAGCTGAACATGAGTAACGTTAAGCTTAATGATATAAATCAGGCTTGGAAAGATACATTTAAGTTCTAACAAACTTGGAGTGGGAAAAGCATTGCAGGGATGTTGGTTATCAATGCCAGAGGGTTAGAAGATATGGTGGACATCTTGGACAACAACCTCACGTTGTTTGCATCAGAAATTTAGGGAAGGAGAGCATTGTGGGAATGTTGGTTAAGAAAAAAAAAGATTCCATCTGAATAGAAGTAGTAGGTAGATGTGACACAGTACACAGCAGCATACCTACAGTTAACAACAGTGCATGGCTTTCTCAAAAATCACTGAGAGTAGGGTATCATTACCAAAACATAGTAAATATGTAAAGCATAGTCAATGTTAATTAGCTCAAATTAACTATTGTATTATATAGACATATATAAAAGCAATAGTATATAAGATACTCATTTTATTAAAATAAATATAAATAAAATGTTAAAATCATGAGGAATCAAATGAATATATCCCTAAAGAAACAAAAACAAAGCAACCCATAATCTTTATTGTGCAGAATTTCTTTTCACCTTTTTTTCCTGCAAATATATACTGAAATAAAAGATTTTTTAAGGCCAGGAATTATTATCAGTTGCAGTTAATATATGTTTATATGTGGTGTATTGATTTTTTCACATTTGTATACCAAAATGTTTGTTTTTGTCAGTTAGTTTTCTGCTTATGTGATAAAATATCATATCAAATCAATAGAGAAAAAGTTTGTTTTGGCTTATGGTTCCAAAGGAAAGATCCATAATGTCAGGGGATAGCAGAGGAGGGATGGCCGCACGTGCCCAGAGCAAGACAATGAGGAATCACACCTTTAACATTAACACACAGCAGATTGGAAGCTGGATAATGCTCTAAATTCTCATCACCTGCCCCTAGCACAGTGGCACACTTTCTTCAGCAATGTTCCAATGCCTAAAGTTTCTATAACTTCCCCAAAAACTGCCCCCATCTGTACACCAAGTGTTCAAATGTATGAACCTGTTGTGAAACTTCCTCATTCAAACCAATGTAGTTTTGCTCCTTAAATATACAAACTTTTACATGTTAATCATATCTCAATAGAATACTTAAAATGAAAACTTGTGAACCATAGGTCTCTAATATAATTCTTTCATACAAGAGTCACATACATATTAGGTCATTAGATAGAGGGAAGAGTGTGTTTCTTAAAGTCATCCAGTAAACTGAGAGTGAAGTAAAAGACTACGTCTTTTAAAAGAGTATTTCAGGGAAATCAGAACAGTAGAAGGTGAGTTGGTGGGAGCTTAGGTTTTGAAGAGTTCTCTGGAGTAAGTTTACCCCAAGTAAACTTTATGTTAACTTTGAAAATAGTGAAGAGTTTTCATAAAACTCAGAAACATTAAATCAATTTTTCCTGAGAGTCATCAAAGTTTTTAAAGGCAAAAATTCTCAAACATATCAATAATGCAAGATAACATGAAACTGGCCAAGAAATTTTCTAATTTCTTTTAATTGATAGAGTTGCAGGGATACAGCATCAAAAGTTTCTTTATGCCCAGTGAACCTTCAAAACAGTGAAATCAAATTTTAATTATTGTATGAACTTATATGTCTTAAATATCTACTTTTCCTAAAATATATGGTACATAGTATATTCTCCTTGAAAATCTCTTTAATTCTATTTATAGGTGGACCTATATTTAGTCAACCTATGCATTAAATAATTGCTGGAATATTTTCTTAATAACATATTTTTGGTACCCAGGAAACCTGGTGGGGCTCACCTCATGTGACATGATAAGAGGAACAAATAAATGTTATATAGTATTTATTTAGGGCAATACCATGTCACAAATAATGGATTTCATATTTATTGTGGATGTAATATATTCCAAGTACCTAATGTACTAACTCATTTCTTATTCTCAGCCATCTCTTTAGGTAAGCAATATGATATGTTTTTAATGAATAAAGAAGTTGGAATACGCTAATCATTAGAAATTTCCCCAAAGCTATTCAGAGTAGCTGATAACATGCTCAGAATTCAAATTCAATAAGACTAGATGCAAATTCTCTGCTCAAAATCACATTGTTCTGTGAAATAGTAGGGAGGAAACTTCAATAAAACATAGTAAAACATTAAGACATTCCCAATTAGAAGGAAATATGCATTTATTAGAAGTGACATTTAAAATGAAACCCAGAGAGATTTGGAAATGACCAGGGAAGGGGTTGAGTAAAGTTAGTTTTAACACACAGCATTCCCAGTAAGGACCTTAAAATTAAGGTAGGATTTTCAGCACAAATGGAGCTAAAATCATCTGTGACTGGATTAACAGCGCTTTTTGGTTTGGAGCACTAAAAGGAATGCACTTGATATCCAAAAGACAAAGGGAAGTCAATTATGTAGCAGTAAGACCCAGTCAATATTTTACAGTAAGGCTTTATGTCTTGGATACAGAAAATGGACGTGAAGGATAAGAATAAAACACAACTAAACTACATAAGTAATCCAAAACATACCCAGTTGCTTGGAGTGGGCACAACAGTGAGTCTGGTAACACATGGATGAGTTCAAGGACATATCTGGGAGGTCAGAGAGGAAAATCATCCCCAAACAGGAGCACTGGTCTCTGAATTGGGATTTCTGGACTAAAATATTTTTTGTCCACTTGATTGATTGATTGATTGATTGATTCGTAGATTCAAGGTCTGATGACATATTTTTTACATTTGAGTTACTTTTTCAGAAGATTCAGATTTAGAAGAGTTCGGTGAGGACAGCTTACAATTCTTGGCAAGCTGTTCCTATCATATTCTTTGGTTTCGTTCATTCTCTTAGATAAAAGCTTAGCGTATTCTGCAGTTCCTTCTTATTTCTCTTAGTACTCTGTTTATTCCAAGCCAAATGTGGGTGTTTGTGTGGCAAGACACAGACATGAAGTAACATGGTGTTGAATCTTGTGTTTTGGTACTAGTTTTTTTTTTTACCTTCTTGTTTATGGATGTTCTGACATATTGGTAGATGTCATAAACTTCAGAAAGACTGAAAAGCTTCCAGATTCTGCTACATCTTTTGGGACCCGGCAAATGAGATACAGTAGTATCTGTCAGTTCAGGACTATCTTTCTTTCATTTTGTTCACTATCACCAAGTTGAGAATCCCGAGATTGGCATCCACAATGCATCCTGAAACAGACTTGTGCTTCTCTCCAGTTATCCTTGGTCTATAAAACAGCAGTGTCACTCTGCCATGGTCCAAGACACCTTTATTTATGGGAAAATCATGTTTCTGGTTTCGACCACTTATTAGGACCACACAATCTGTGTTTTGGCTAGTTTACATCAACCTGACAGAAGCCACAGTCCTTAGAAAGAAGGGAGCCTCTACAGAGAAATATATATATATATATATATTTAATATTAGTATGTAAGGCCCATCACATTGCAAATGGTGCCATCCCTGGATTGGTGGTCCTTAGTTCTATAGACAACAGACTGAACAAGCTGTGCTCCATGACTTAACATGGTTCTGACATCTGGTGGCTGGGAGGTAGATACTCAGGTTCATCTTGACATGGTTGATAATCTAGGAGGCGCCTCCCTGCCCCCCAAAAAAAGAGTCTTAAGGTTTAGTACATATTATCCTAATCATTATAATTATCTTGGAATTATGGGATTTTATTTCAAAACATAAAAATATTTCCAAACTGAAAAGGAATTTTTGTTCAAATAGCTTATTAAGTAGTTCAAACATAGAAGAAAACATAAATGGCTATGAATAAGGACTTACCAGTGGAAAACAGATGACAGTGCTCAGGGTACTGTTGTTGTAAGTGTAGAACGGAAGGTGTGAATCCATTCCAAAAAAACATTCCTAAACTACCCTGTTCTGCTTGGCTAATTAGAATAAGACCCGTATCCCAAGTGAGAGACTGGAAAAGATGCTAAATGTCATGTTTCCTCTTTCATTAAGTCACTTATACAACAAATGATTTTACATGGCTTGGTACAGGTTTAGTATAATACTTGACACTGGGAATGGACTGAGCAAGAACGGCTCATATCTTCAGAAAAGCTCAGCACCATTGTTTTAACTAAACTGCTTCTATCAGCCTATTTGCTCACTTATGGCTTCATTTTTGTTGTTGTTGTTGTTGTTGTTGTTGTTGTTGTTGTTGTTGTCATTGTTGTAGAACTGTGGTTAAGATGACAAAATAAATCAGCTGTGCAGTTATTAGGTTGCTATCACTGGTTTCCTTTGGTTAGAAAAAAAGCAGTTGTTAATAACTTAAGCTACAGAGACCACTGTTTTGGTTCACTCCTTGGTCTGTTAATTTGCTCAGTAAATCTGTCTATACTTTAGTTAGAAGTTGTGCTGTGTCCCTATGAGCTTATGGTGACAATAAAAAAATAGCATCTTTGGATTGTTCTGAGAATTAACTGGACAAATAGATGTGTTAAGAAGAGTGCTGGGCATTGAGAAATTATTCAGTAAGTATTATGTAACTATAGGGCTTGAAAGTGTGTGTGTGTGTGTCAGCATTCATAATGTGGAAATATATTCTTTTTATATATTTAACGACAGACAAAACATATGGATTAATGGCCAAACATTATAGTTGTAGTAGAAGTTTAACTTTCAAAAGTTGAAGCAGAATAAAAAGTTTTAACTTGATTGACCTTATAAAAAGACACCAGTGCATTGTACCCCATTCTAGGGTTTTGAAAGATTAAAGCAAATAAAAATGTAGATATCCTTAGCAGGTGTGTCTCTAAGAAAGTCATGAACAAAGAAAATGTGTGCCACAAAGCAATCTGGAGTGAAGTCCTCATTGCTCAGCTGGGAGTCCCCAAACAAAGCAGTTAAAAACCAGGCGACTTGAAATAAAGAAGAATAAAAAGTGACTGTTTGAGGTTTCCCTTTCTTCTACTTAAGAACAGGCAGTGTGAGTTTCATACTAAAGTAGACTTGGGTATAGTAAAGGTCCAAGAGTCTCTCTCAATATGGCTTCTGGCAGTGTGCTTTTAGTGGAATCTATTGACAGGATTAATCAGTACATCACTGCACTTTTTGAAACTAGATGTTTGCTTTCAATATTAAACTTTCTAATAAGTAACTTAATCAAAAACTATGAACGTGTTTTTCTTTCTCTTCTACCTTCCTTTTGATCTATTGCTGTAGCTAAGTAGTTATAGTTGGGTTGATATGTTACAATTAATTTTAATATTTAATTTTTTTAGTATTAGTATTAAACTTTTGGTTTTGGCATTAGTTGAGTATTACGTAGCTGTTTGACCTACTAGTATTAGGAAGGAAGAAATGGTATATTCACTTTTATCTACCTTAATGAAAAATAAGTGAGAATATTTGCATTCTGAGGAAATTTTGCTTCTATGACATCAATTTGCTAGGCATATAATATTAATTAAAAATTTTAATATTATGTGGATGTTACCTGTTTAAAATACTAGATTTTTATGAATGTTCTAGGTTATCATTAAATAGATAACTAGAGTGCCTTGCATATTAATAATCATTCGTTTAAGAAAGGGTCAAAGCACCAAGCACAAGAAATGGAAATCTTTCATTCAGAATTTCCTCCTATTTAAAAACTGTGAAATGTTGTAATAAAACATGAAATCATCTATCTCTGGTCTGCTGCACTCATTGTAGGTTTTCAATCTGGTGAAGCACCATTATATTCAATTTCCTATTTATTCTTACTAGTTTCATTACCATAGATAATTACCTACAATACTCTGGAGATGGTGTTGATTGTAGAACATGTCTTCTTGAGACAATTATGGTATAACCTTATGTGCTCCCGATAGGTAAGATGATCCCAAATATTCCCTATGACTTAATTTGTATTGAATAAATTAAATTATGTTTTAATTCATTTGTATTTTGTTTACTTTGAATTCATGCGTGTTGGTTGTGTGTGTGTAAGTAATATGCCATGACCCATGTGTGGAGTTTAGAAGACAATCTCATGGAGCTAGCTCTCTGCTTCCTTCATATGAGTCCTGACAGCTAATTCAGGCCATCTGGTTTGGTGTCAGGAGCCTTCACCCATTCACCCACTGAGCCATATTACTGTCCTTGAAATACTGTTTTTAAAGCAGTGTGGAACATGTCTACTTTTATTTCTCTTTTCCATCATTTCACTCTTCCAAATTACTGAGTGGCTTAAAAGATAACAAATAAAAGCAGGGAAGATGGCGATGCCATATAACCACTCATTTGTTGGTGAAAGGGATACATATCCCCAACGTAGGGTGCACCACCAATGTAGGGTACACCACCAATATACAGCACATGTATATTGTAGTTTGCATCTTTTCTCTCAGAAGATATTGAACTTCTCTTCTGTCAATGCACCTCCCCTTGTAATGCTGTTAGCCTTCCTCCTTTATCTTTCTTTCCTATAATGATCTCTGAAATGAAATGCTGTACACTAGAATATATACATGTGTGCGTGTGTGTCTTTGTGTGTCTGTGTGTGTAAGAATATAAATATAGCAAAGAAAATGTCAATAACAAGGTAATTTGTCACCTTTTAAAAGAAAAGCTAAGAGTTGATTTTTTTGCTATGAAATTTTCCCCATCTTTTTAAAGTTCATCATTTATTCAGAGAAGATTTTCAATTTTTCCTTATGAATCACATATAAAGATTCATAACCATAGGTTCTTTACCTAGAGAAATTAGCATGTAGTATGTGTTTTTTCCTTAAAAGGAGAAGGAAGGTTGTTATTATTCATTTGTTTTTAAATATTCTTGAATAAACTACCATAAATCTGAAAGATTCATTTACTACCTTTTGGGCAATGTTACATTTTACTTATCTGTAATCATTACTCTACACATTATCTTTAAAACTAAGTAAAGCAATAATTTGATTGTATAAATCCAACTGTAGAATTCTAGCCTTTTAAAAGGAGTCACTTTTGTTTGGTTTTTTTGTTTGATTTGTTTTGTTTTAAGTATTCAAGTCTGAGTTGGCTACAGTTTAAAACTATTAATTCTTCAAATCTCTTCCCAGAACCACACTCTAAGTCTTCTTTAACATCTTTTATTATAATCACTATAGCATGATCATGACTGAAATGGGCTGTACATAATTTATTATATAAGCAATTAATTCATGTACGATTTTGTTGACCATGCTCAGCATTTGTACATATTTCATTTTATATATGGGTTGGAGATAGTTTCTGACTCCTAAATCCCCATTTTTTTTTTATTTCTAACTACTATCATTCACCTTGAATTATTTTTTTCTGTCAGAATTCCAAAAGTATACTTCTATTCAATTTTATGGTGGCTCTTAGACCAATAGCTAAACTATACCCACCAATTCTTATGAAACTGGATTTTTATATTTTCACTGAAAGTATACATATTTGATTGCCAGCGTCCTTCTCCCTTTTTAAAAATCATTTTAGGGGCTGGAGAGGTGGCCCAGCAGTTAAGAGCTCTAAATGCTCTTTCAGAGGTCCTGAGTTCAATTCTCGGCAACTTGCAACCATCTGTAAAGGGATTGGATGCCCTCCTCTAGTGTGTCTGAAGACAGCAACAATGTATTCACAAACATAAAATAAATAAATTAATGTAAAAAATTCATTTTAGTGGAAAGATCTAATGTCTGTATGACATGAGCAAGTACTGCCTACTGGATGGGCTTCTCATCCTGTACATTATTCTGTAATGCAACATCACCGTGAGCTTTGGTTTACTGCTTAAGAATTACAGCTCAGAATAGGTTTCCTTCTAGAGTCTATTGTCAGCCCAGTGAAAAACCTAAGGGATTTCTGCAGAGACTCCTCAATTGACACTCAGGAACCATACCTCAGACACCTTTGGTTTTATTTAAAACTTGTAAACACATTTTGTCCAGTTTTTTTTCTTTCTCTTCTAAACTTTATAGGTTGCCAACTTACCGTTTGTTTCATGTTTGTAAGCCTCATTGTTTCCTGTGCATTTATATTATTTATTTTATTACAGTTATTTATTTTTTAAGTCCATCAAACATTAATGCCTTTAAGCTTAAAAGATTGTTTATTAAAGTTAAGGCATGATAAATACTGTGGGTATTAATACACATTCTTTCTACCATAAAGATATCAAATGTGAAATATTTTAATTTTATTTTTGATAAATTTGACTATATATCACAACTTGGCTCACACTTCAGCAGCACCTTGCCGTATCCATCTCAGCGTTGGATATTAAATTTGTATGACACTGCATGTAGTTCTGTGATCCTTAAATATGATCACAAACTACAGTTTTTGTCCCTTGGGACATGCAAACTGCGACCCAGAGTTTTTGCGCTGAGATACGTCACATAGAAAACATGACAGTTGTTGGCAAAATGTTGCTGTGCGGATATATCATTTTCAGATGAAATGGCCATGCAAGCTGAGTGTCTCTTGCTTGTACAGCAAGCATGGTACTTAGACTTACTTACAATCGCTAGCGTATCCAGTCACCCACGTGAATGCTAGAGATTGATGCTGAGTCTTTTCCTTATTGATATCCGTCTTGTTTTTGAGACAGTGTCTCTCATAGAACCTTGCTGGAGCTTGCCGTTTTGGCAAATACCTGTACAACCAGCAAATACCTTGGATTTAACTGCCTCCCCATTCCTTGCTGCCAGCACTGAAGACACAGATAGGAGATCCCCAACACCTCTCTTTTACCTGGATCCTCTTAATCAGAATTGAGGTCTTACAAATGTGTGAAGAAAGTACTTTACCAACTGAGGATGTTGCCAAACCTATCAATAGTATTTAAGTGAGTGGGGGCACAGAAATAGCACTAGGCAACAGCAAAACTCCATGCTTCTTAATTATCATTTTAATTTGCCTTTAGTAAGTAGTTTTTAAGTGGTTGCTCCTTTAGAAAATTAAAATCTAAATTCAAATTATTACTGGAGCCTTACTGCAGATTGCTGTCTTCTGTTTTATCATGTTAGTTATACTTACTTGAGATTCCATAATTCCCTATAGGAAATTTATAAATGAAGGCAATGAGAACTATCTGTTTTGATAAGGAGATGGCCAGGCATCTGTTAGCAAGTGAACTAAGTCTCAAAAGGATGGCTATTGTTTTCATGTCTTACAAATCTTGTACAGAGAAGTAATGGGATATGAATCGAAACTCTTGAAAAAGTCCAGTTAAAATAATTACTGTAAAAGAATACATAAATAGCCAAAGCTTTCTGATTCATGGAGAAAAATAATTATGCAGTAATTTGTGAAGAATAAGAAAACACTTTGGTAACAAATTTTTGTTTTCATGGTATAACATACTCTCTTAATAAAATAACATATAATTGAATGTGGCATTTCCTTGTGCTTCTTTATAATTTGGATCCGATTTTCATGTCTTGGAAGTTCTAGACAGCCATAATTTCCGGTGTAGCTTAACAAAAGCCATAATAACAGCAATATACTGGTTAAAGCACTTTTTAAGTGGCAGTGTGGGGTGATAATAAAACTTTATGGTTAATCATCATAAATACATATATTACTCTGAATATCCTTTTACCTTCCTTTTATTTATAGGACTTGGAAAGTCACAGAGGAAGGCAGCACCATGAGCTCCTGGGGCCTTCTAACCTACTCTGTGGATTTTTAACATATGAGGTAAACACTGAGTTTGTTTTTATGGTGTTTATAGAATAAAGGCAAATAGCATTTTAAAACTTATTAAATGATACTTAGCTTGTGTTCATATTTGCTTCACGTATTATATGAAAATTTAGCATATTCTTTTTATTTTTTCAGTTATTTACATTATTTTATTAAATATTGTATGTTATATATGGCTCTTTTTTTACTTTTTTTTATTTATCAAACAATTTATTTATTCTACAAAAACTATGCTGGGCATCTTTACATTGGACATATTCCCATCTAACTTGGATAGACAATGTTTTCATTTGTATAGAGGATCAACAAAGACAAGGTCCTGGAATGGATGGTAGCCGGACTTTAGAAGTCAGGTGTTCATGAACAACCTATTGAACTGGCCTATTTTGCTTATCTTTGTCTTTAAATGAGATATATAATATAAGGATATTGATGGAAAGAATTAGCAAGATGAATTTTACCTGTAGGGATACTATGCTAACATTCTCTGTAACAAATTTACATCTATCTAGATTTATTCACTTAGTGATTTATTGGCAGCTTCCACAGGCTTCTTCATTTTAGTAAAATATATGACTATGCCCACTCCCAGGCAATAGCTACTTACACTGACTTCAATGGTTTGAAAAATCATGTGTGTATTCTCATGCATAAGCAACTGTAATGAAAATGACATTGTTCCCTCTTTCTACATTTTTTTTTCCAGACAGGGTTTCTCTGTATAGCCCTGGCTGTCCTGGAACTCACTCTGTAGACCAGGCCAGCCTCTGCCTCCCAAGTACTGGGATTAAAGGCTTGTGCCACCACTGCCTGGCCTTGAACTAGCTATCTTAAACCTATGACTTCACTGACCATAACTACACAATCAGTAAAATCTTTTGCCATTTTTATTGTCATGATTAATGATGTCAAGGTGAATGAATTCAGCTTAGGACAATATCTTATGTACTCAATTGAATGCCAAGATTTGTAGTGATGGAACTGTTGAACATGGTGTCATGGGCATAATGGCAGACCCTTGAAGAAGTTGCTTTTGCTTAGAGAAGAACAGGGGACTGGCATTTGTGAAACTGCTGAGGTATGTGAGGTTGCAGGAATTCATGAAATGCAACCTGCTCAGTTGACAGTTATCAGGTGATGATTCAGGACTCCATTGAAATAGTGACAAGGGTACATTTCCAGGTATTCTGCATATTATTTATTATTTATTATTTATTTATTTATTTATTTATTCATTTAACTTTTAGAGTATTTGACATGATGTATTAGTTAATTTTCTTGTAAATAAGAGGAAATATCTGAAAGATATTATTTTATTTTATTTAGTTAAGAAGATGATTATTTTGGTTCACAGTTTCCTGGGATAGAACATGTCAAGTTAGGAAATGTGTGGAAGTTAAGGTAGACTTATCTATGGTACCAATGCTTGTGATTCAGGAATTCTTTTTTTTTTTTTAATGTTTTTTTTTTATTTACATGTAAATTTCTCCTTTCCCAGGTTCCTCTCCAAAAAACAAACAAACAAGCAAACAAAAACAACAAGAACAAACTCCTTTTGCCTCCCCCCTCCCCACGCCTGCCACCCCACCCTCTCCCACTTATTGGCCCTGGCATTCCCCTACACTGGGGCACAAAATCTTCACAAGGCCAAAGTCCTTTCCTCCTATAGATGATCGAATTTGCGATCCTCTACTATACACATGCTGCCAAAACAATCAGTCCCACCATGTATAGTCCTTGATTGGTGGTTGGGTCCCTGGGAGCTCTGAGGTTACTAGTTAGTAATTGTTGTTCATCCTAAGGGGCTTCAAACCCTTCAGCTCCATAGAATCTTTCTCTAACTCGTTCATTGGGGACCATGTACTCGGTTCAATGAATGGCTGTGAGCCTCTACATCTGTATTAGTCAGGTATT
>JADRCD010181705.1:8013-35022 GCA_019843815.1 Montemys delectorum
TGTTCTGGAACTCATTCTGTAGATCAGGCTGGCCTTGAACTCAGAAATCTGCCTGCTTCTGCCTCCCAAGTGCTGGGATTAAAGGTGTGTGCCACCACCACCTGCCTCGGTGGTTTTCTTTTTATGTTGGGCTCTCACTGTTTTTCTGGGTGGTACCACTCTCTGGCTGGCCATGAAATTGGCAGAGTTCTAAGGTGTGACCATTAGACTAGGATTTTCAGGGAATCCGACAAAAAAACAGAGAAGAAGGAATTTAGGATTTGACATCTCAGGGTCTGCTCAATAGTGGTGGTATCGGCCTGCCTGGTAACAAAGCAGGACAGAAAACAATATGACTGTGTCCAAAAGGGACTTCTAGAGGCTGCAGAGCTGGCTCAGCAGAATCTCAGAGCATACGTGAAGGCTATAACCCCAGTTCCAGGATGTGTGACACCCTTTTTGGGCCTCTGAATCCATATAGTTGACACAAAAATATACATGCAGGTTGTCTTAGTCAGGGTCCTCTAGAGTCACAGAATTTAGTCTCTATGTAGTAAAGGGATTTATTGATGACTTACAGTTTGTAGTCCAACTCCCAACAATCAACTCCCAACAACAGTCACGGCAGCAGCTGTGAATGGAAGTCCAAGGATCTAGCAATTGCTCAGTCCCACAAGGCAAGCAGGCGAAGCAGAGAGAGCCTTCCTTCTTCCAATGTCCTTATATAGGTCTCCAGCAAAAAGTGTGGCCCAGGTTAAAGGTGTGTGCCACCACACCTTTAACCCCAGATGACCTTGAACTCATAGAGCTTTCTATGTTAATCTTATGGGATTCGTAGCCACTATTCCTCAAGGTCTCTATGCCAAGATTCAGGTCAGAAACTTGTGTCTCTCAGCCTCTGGATTAGGGCCACAGGTGAGCCTTCTAATTTTGGATTGCAATTCATTTCAGATGTAGTCAAGTTGACAACTAGGAATAGCCACTACACAGGTTCAACATGTATACATATAAAATTTAAAAAAATAATAATAATTTAAAAGAAATTTTCCAAATAACCACTTGGTGCTGTGGAACTGGCAGCTCTTCATGAGCACTATGCTCTCTAGGGCATGTGGCGGGAGTGTGCACGTGCAGTTTGGGATTCTCCGAAAATCTGAATTCTTTGAAGCCTTGGCTTCTTCCTCAGGTAAAAGCACCTGCTTGCTTCCTTCTTCTCTCTAGCTTGTGTTCCACCATGCAGAATTGAAAGGTACAGTGATTTGTGATACATAACTTTCTCCCTTCCTTATTTTATCTAAGGTTTTCGTTCATTGCTTATTGATATTATACGCTGTGTAGACTATTTGATCTGTGAGTCTGACCCAGGGTGGTACAAATGAAAGAAGCCTTGCAAAATAAATGGCGGATAATACTTAGATTTCCTAAAGAGAAAAATGACTTTGTGGTCTAAGAAAATTCTTCAATTTTATAACTAAAGGAGTTGGGGTTATGTGGCTAGAACCTCTCTTTTCAGAGAGTGTTTGTCAGTGCCAGCACTTCCCGATTCAAGAAAATGTTTCAAGAGAAGAAAATTCATTCACTGGCAAATGCAATGACGAGGCAGGGGAAGCCTGGCACATTCAGAGAACCACTGCGAAGGCAGTTCTACAGGCTTCAGGGCATTATTAACTCAACTGATTCATGATCCCGCAGCGCTGACTACACATGTGTGCTAGCCACGCAAGGCTCTTTCTTCTTCTGTGTTGCTTTTGTGTAGGAAGTTTATTTCTTAAGCTGTTTCTTGGTTACCAGTTTTTAGGAGAGCTCAAAGCTGCGTGAATATTTAAATTGAAAGGGCAAGCTTGCTTTCAGTGGAAAAAAAAAATCACACCATGGTAAAATTGAAACCCCCAAATTTTCTGTATATATACAGAATTCTATTATAAGTATAGGTTATATCTCACTTTCTATAGGATTTTAATCCTGATTTTCCAGGCTTTCTTGAGCACTGCTTTTAGGCACAAAGAAAGTTAGTTTAAAGGTTCTGGGCCAATATAATGTAAGATGGGAGTAACTATTTTGATATGACCCAGCAAGCTACCAAACTGTGTGTATATAGGTATCCCATAAAGTTTATTCTTCCTGATTTGTAAATTCCCCAAATTAAGTTAAAATGTAAATGTGGTACTTTAAATCATTATGACAATCCTTATTAGGCTCGCTATAAACATAAATTACTTACAAATAAACCTAGAATGCAGAGCAGCACAGTGAGCTTCAGTGTAGGTAAGCTGAAGTTGAAAGGGTGGCCAAGGGTCTGCTTCCTGATTCGGCAACAATACCTTGAACATAAATGAAAAGCAAAACCTTTGCACAAGAGTGTCTGAAGAACGATGGCTCAGAGCAGGCAGTTCTGGGAGAAACAGGCAATGGCAAGTGTCAGGTTGTGAAAAGCAGCTTGTGTCCCAGCTCAACTCCCCATTTCCAGAGACTTAGCACCTGATGACTTGGCCACTCTTTCTTGCTTTATAAGGATATTGCCTCAGAATTCCACTCAACCCAAAGCTCCAGCAAGCAACTACCAACGTCTTCTTGACTAGGGCATGAAGCCTTTATTTCTGTTCCCATTAAGGTGTTCATTTGAAGGGACTTTAGTGTCTGAGCATGAGAGCTCACTCAACCTCAATATGTGGAAGAAAGATTCTCTTCGTGGGATCACCTACTGATGTGGCTGTCAAAATGGAAGGCAGCCAAGGAGTCCGTTGGTTCTTCCTGGGATTGTTGTCTCTAAAGCCAGAACCACTAGAATTGGCTAAGGGATGTATTGATATGACTATAATTTCTGAAAGAGATGGGTGGGAGCAGCGTCAAAGACAGATAAGGAGAGGGGCAAGCAGAGATGGAGACAGCAAGATAGACATACAGAAAGATGTGCAGAGAACAGCCTTTTAGTCTGTGGCCATACACATCCACAGCCCAGTTAATACAAGGGAAATGAAAGTCAAAACAAAAATCCTAGATCATTCTCCTAGGGAAATCATTCATCAGCAGTAGATAGAGACAAGATGTAATGATGCCCTGATTATGCAGGACGAAATGCCCTGAGTGCCACTTTACATACAAGAAGCATTTCAGGTGTGTTAATATTCGCATCTAAGAAAATATACAATGGGGAACTGCGGGTAGCAACCAGAAAGTCCCAGATGCCAGAAAAGCAAGAGCCTTCCAGGATTCCCATGGGGATGACATTAGCTGAAATGCCCAACAAAGGAGAAGGAGAACCTGTCAAGACCATATCCAGGGGTTAGGCATGACCCCCCACTTGGGGGTTGGGACCACCCACCCACCTCCAAAATCTTAACCCAGAATTGCTCCTGTCTAAAGGAAATACAGGGACAAAGAAGTGGAGCAGAAACTGAAGGAAATCCAGAGTCTGCCCTATTTATCCCATATGCAGCCACCAAACCCAGACACTATTGCTGATGCCAAGAAGTGCTTGCTGACAGGAGTCTCCTGAGAGGCTCTGCCAGATCCTGACCAATACAGATGCAGATGCTCGCAGCCAACCATTGGACTGAGCACAGGGACCCCAATGGAGGAGTTAGGGGAAGGTCTGAAGGAGCTGAAGGGGCCTTATCTGGCATCGATGGGAGGGAAGGCCTTTGGTCATGTGAAGGTTTGATGCCCCAGTATAGAGGGATGCTAGGGCAATGAGGCAAGAGTGGGTGGGTGGGTAGGGGAGCACCCTTATAGGAGCATGGTAAGGGGGGATGGGATAGGGGGTTTGCAGAGGGGAAACCGGGACAGGGGATAACATTTGAAATGTAAATAAATCAAATATCCAATAAAAAAAGAAAATGTATTATAGCTATTCAACTCATTGGTTATACTCAATTTTTTAGTAATTATGGTTCAGAACTTCATTTCAGAACTTCCATCCTAAACCCCATTTTTTGAAGTGCCCATAATACTGGAACTGGAAAATACCTTGCCATCATGCACTAAGGAGTATGACCCTAAACGAGAAGCGCCTTTATTGCTTTATCCTAAAACTACTTAGCATTATTCTGACTTGGTTCCTGGAGCAGCCAAAGGTGTTTTTGTCCTCTTCAGCTTTCTGGCATGTGAGTCGCTCTGGAGGAAGGACACGTCAACATTAAGGGTAATTCAATCTTTCAGAGAAAAGACAATGGAGGATCAAACAGAACCCAGAGTCTCCTCAGGAGCAAATAGAAAACACCACAAGTCTCTCTGCCCTCCAGGCAGATTGATGACCTGGTGTCTGGTGAATTTGAAGATTAACACTCCCCAACCTCTATTGTCTAGACCTGGCAAAGTCAGAAGATTAATGTCAACAGGGAGGCAGCCTGCACTGGAAGCTGAAATACAGATCTCACCTTCGACTGGGCTGTAGATCAAAACAGATTTCCATTTAGACTCCTGCAAGGAGGTTTCCCAGATCAGAGAGAGATATCCATGTCAGAGTGAAAGGCAAAGCCAGAAAAGAGAAAGGGTGGTTAAGAGCCCAGGTGGAAGCAACCACAGGCATCTCAGATCTTGATGGGGCTCAATGGGAAGGTAGGTAGAAGAATAGAGAGTCTGTCATGGTTACACCATTATTCCTCTTACTAATGGCAGAGTGTTGGTTGCCATTTGGTTTCTGCTCTTTTGGATTCAGAAGATTTTCATTGAAAGAGATTTGAGAGAATTATTTACCATCTCTAGTTTTTCTAGAAAACATTTAGATTCATTTATATCACAGAAAGTAGGTGGATTAAGATTAATTATCATAAAATGCCCTTTGTTAACATGTTAGCATAGAGCTGGCTGCAGTCCAGGACATGAGTGGGCACTGGTCCTGCCTTCCCCTGGAGGAGTCTCCACAGGCAGGTTGTGAGTGGTCAGCCGCTGTAACTCATTCCTGGTTTATGTTGTTTATTAATTTTCATTGTTCACTTGTTTACTAGGCAATTAACTATTGTTCTTTTTTTACTTCTGAGCTTGGGTTTAAAAACAGAAAACCCTGCAGGAGTGGAGGAGGTGTGAGGCCTTGCCTACTATCATCTTCACCCTCTTGCATTCCTGTTCTCAGCCCTGGACCAGACAGAACAATGTGACTACTGAGTGTGTTGCAGAAGGGCCTGTGAGATGGCATTAAAGAAGCAAGGGTAGAAACCACTGTAGGAGTTTGAATCTTAGAAACGTGCAGATATGAAGTGAATCTTAGAAGAAAAAGCAAGGGGATTAGGTGTCAGACTGCACATGAGGCAGAGGCGGAGGAAGGGAGACTCTGGGTTGATTTATGAGCCAGCTCCTCTTCGCAGAATTGTTCTTTGTGAGCCAGGGTTCAGGGTGCTCACATTCAGAATCCTGCCTGACTCCAGTTCATTGAAATCGTCTGCTGTTTCACAGAGTTTGGCTTTTGCCTGTTTTGGCAAAATATCTTAATTATGTCAGAAAACTTACTGGGCTTGACTTAGAGATTCTGTCAAGGCAGACTGTTCCAACTTCCTCTGTGAATGAAGCATATGCTAAGGAGAGAGTTTGCATTTTAAAATTGTTGATGTAGTGCAGAACCCAGGAATTAAAAACAACAATGCATGTCAGGAGGTTGAAACATTAATGATACTCATCTTCTTTCAGAAAAGGGACATTGGAAAAAAAATATCTTCAATAGCTGACGTATAAGAAAAAAGGGCCAAGCATAATTCAAATGTTTCTAATGTGGACACTTTCTGAATATAGCTAAGTATATTCTGAATGTAGCTCCTGAAACTACAGAGGATTCACCATCACCTTATCTGCAAAGTGTACTTCAAAGCTTTGGCACTGTGCAATTCCCTGAGTTGAAGTTCTCTCAGCTAAGAAGCCCTTGGCTGAGTTCCACCCTGCATAATGCCGTCTTTTCACACTTGCAATTAAAATAAGCTAATAATTTTGCTTAACAATCTGGTGCAGCCCAAGAAGTCCTCCTCAACAGGCTGGGGGTTTGCATGTGAACGGTTAGTCATTAGCCTTCATTCTCTATTACTTACAGCTGGTCTTCATATTGTTCAAAGCAAGTGACATCACAGGGGTTGTTAGAGCAGTGGTAGTACACTGGTTTCTAACGATTTTAAATGTCCTCTGGAGTACTCTAGTCTTCCCCCCCCCCAAGATAATTAGTTTGAAATCAAAATTATTACTAGTTTGAGAATTGCCAGCAAGTATTCTTGTGCTCTGTTCGTCTTTGTAAAAACAATTTATAATCAGGACTATTTATAACGTGCTGTTAGCATGCCATGGTTTTTGATATTCACTCCAGAAAAATTACATAAGCCTCTTCTTCTTCCAAAGGAAGGTTTTAATCAGGGATTTTCTCTTGGGTTTCATCATTCTGACTTAAGAACGCCGGCAAAGTCATCTAGACCAGAGTACTTTTAGGTCCTCAGGAACCATGTCTCTTCTGTATCTCTTTTCCTTTCTCCCAAATGGCTCCCCTCTCCCCTCTTTCTCTTTCCTCTCTACTCCCTCCTTCCTTTGCTTTCATCTTCTGTCTCTCCATCTTTCTCTTGCTCTTCTCTAAGTCACTTGGCTTTGAGAAACTTTCATACCTGACATGAATTTTCCACTGGAGATCCTATAATGAAGAATGTGTATGTCAGGGGTTGGGGGAAGGCGTGCCAATTTAGAAGCAAGAACTAGCACTGTTGGTAGAAGAGACTCTAACACACAAAGTCCTAAAGGTAGCTTATGTAACTCCTAGCTCTTCTCCATCTCATGCATGCATTTGGCTCACAGACTTATTGAGTCTTTGTGTGCCAGATGCTCAGAACTTGAAATAAGGTACTCACGCCAAGGAGAAGCAGTGATAAAGAGTGATCACAAAATTGCGACGTAACTGAAATTGTGAGGTCAGTTCTCATGGACGAGCTTGGGCTTCCATGGGCTCATAACGGAGGGAACAAACTCTCTAGCTGCATTTTATTTTGGGTGAGCTTTTTGGAGGCAAGGACACTG
This sequence comes from Montemys delectorum, assembly GCA_019843815.1. Lineage (NCBI taxonomy): Eukaryota > Metazoa > Chordata > Mammalia > Rodentia > Muridae > Montemys > Montemys delectorum. Next base: position 14,971 of record JADRCD010181705.1, read on the forward strand.
ACCCTATGACTTGGAGGATAGAGTTAGAATGGTAGTGAGCAAATCCACATTGGTGGCATTTAGTCTAGGCTCCACCCCACAGTTACCTGACAATAGCCAGGTGTGCCTGACTCATTATAAAAGGGGCTGTTTGCCCCCTCCTCTCTCTCTTGCTCTCCTGCTTCCTCCATTATCCTCTTCCCCTTTCTCCCCATTCCCCTGCCCCACCTCACTCCATGGGCTCATGGCTGGCCTCTACTCCTCTAGTCCTCTAGTCCTCTACTCTCTCTCTGCCTTTCTCTGCCTCTACTCCCTCAACTCCCCTCCTCATGCCCTGAATAAACTCTATTCTATACTATACCATCCTGTGACTGGTCCCCTAAGGGGAAGGGATGCCTTAGCATGGGCCCACAGAGGTACCCCTTCCCCCACACCTGACTGCATATCCACCAAACGCATTCCTTCTCTCTTTATCTTTTTATAAAACAACACACACAGTTTGGACCAAACCACAAGACCTATGGTGACAAGACGGCTAGATTGGTGGGATAGAAAAGTCAGTGAGGAAGTAGACTTCAGGAGCAAGGGAGCTAGGGAGCCACCTGTTGGTAAGGGACTAGGACATTTGTCCTAAGAATGTTGACCTTAATCCCAAGAGTCACGTAAAACCATTTAAGCAGAAAGTAGACAGCACCTTGCACCTCTCAGCATTCTATTTTCCCTTTAGACTCCCTGGTCCTGGTGTTTGGCCAATTTCTGCAGTGGATTTGGCAGCTGAGGGATCAGTACTTGGGATTAGTGCATTAACTGTAATTAGAGTTTAGAGACCGATACTCCAAGCCAGAAAAACATGCTGACAGTGGAGCGGGAACTGAGAACTGAAAGGTGGACAAAAGAATGAGATGCCCAGGTCTGGAGCAGCTCACTTAGGAGAACTTTAACAGCAACCATCAACCTGACTTCCCACCATCATTGTTCCTACATAGCCTGAGAAACTCTTCAAGGAGGGCAGCTTTGATAAAGTGATTCAAAAGCATATTCAAATGAGCAAATTCTCCACCCCTCTTGTATGTGGAAGACTTCAGAGATAGTCACACCAGCAATTATAGATAGTATTTTAAAAAATACAGTGCACACACACACACACACACACACACACACACACACTGACAAGAAATGTGCTAAACTGGTCAAACAGTGTGTGTGTGTGTGTGTGTGTGTGTGTGTGTGTGTGTGTTTAAATTCTCTTACCATGACCTAAATGCCTGCTCTTTGGAGAGAGCAGGCATCTGAAATTGCTCTAAAATTAGTCACATGGTAATATGTCCAAGTCAAACAGAGCAGCACCCAGTCAATGGGACACCAAAGGCTGCGGTTAAGTTAAATCAGAATAATTTTCTGTTGTTGTTTCTAAAGTCCTAACCCTAAGTTCAAATCAAATATGCACCAAAAAAGAGCACAGGAGGCAAGAAGGATTTCTTTCAAAAAAATTATTGTTTTCCTAATCTAAAAATTATTTTTAAAGTAAATGTTATGAGAGTTATTTTCATGCATCCACATTGCTTCAGCTCCAAAAGCCATTCTTTTCGTGACTCATTTTTTTTTTGCCTTGTAACTTTTTGATATGTAGAGATTACATAGAGCAGCTGAAGTTCTCTTACAAGGTGCTGTACGATTTCTTTTTGTACTATTAAAATTGATCTACTTTCCTGTGAGCAGAGAGCGGTGCTGGCTGATATTCAAGCAAGTCAGTCATTCAACCCAACTCGAGTGCTGAAATCTTCTGACTGCTAGTCTAGATCCACCTATTGGAAATTATCTTCATTGCACTGTTTTCCACTGTTGTCCCGGAAACATACAGCTGAAGTCAGCTTCGAAGATGCCAAGTGAATCCTTTTCTGTGTAACTACATCAAAGTGGTGCGTGGCTCTCACTCCCGATGATATCATTAAGTCATTAAACACAGAGGCTTGTGAAAGCAGAAACACGGCAAGATAATGAAAGATTCTTCTAATTAGAAGACGATACAGGAAGATAACCGCGCATTCTGAGATGATAGAGGTTGTCTTAACATTTCAGTGTTTTCCTTGCTCTGCAACCTAAGAGAGTAAGGAGAGCTGCAAATGTGCAGCCAATATAAAGATCCATCACGTCTGATTTCACAGTAAAAGAACCATCAATAGTGACCTTCAAAAATGTTTACCAGGAAATTTTAGCTTTTTCTGAGTTCTCTCAGAGTGGTGGATGGAGGCACTAGACAGTGGTCCTTTTGCAAATATGCCTGGCAGTACTGCTCCACAGCGATTTGTAACCTGTCTTCATTTTCTTGAACTTCCCCTCAAAGTCTCAGTGCTGACATTTTCTCTTTGTGTGTTTTCTCTTGGCTAACCTTTTCAGGATGCGTGTCTGTTTAGCCTCTCACCTTACTGTCAGGTCTCTTGCTTAGCCATTGCTAGACTAAATCAAAATTAAGAAGAATGCAGATAAGGACCTCCCTCCTTGGCACTGTGAGCAGGCTGGGGAGGCACTTCCCATTCTCGGACACGTGTGTGAACCACAAAGGGGTCTGGTTAACTTGCAGAGTCTAGTTCAGCTTGGGATGCAGCTTAGGCTGTGTGTTACTCGGAGGCTCCCAGGAGAGTCTGTTACTGCAGATGCCTGGACCACACAGAGAAGATCTGGGGCTTAGAACAGCTACAGTTGATACCCAGAGATAAGGTCTGTTGTCAAAACAAAGTTAGACACAGTCCTTGAACATAGTGACGATGCCTGTTTTCTCTCTCTCTCTCTCTCTCTCTCTCTCTCTCTCTCTCTCTCTCTGTTTTATGGCCAGATATGTAGTTCCCCCTGTTTGATTTTTTTTTGATGACACCAAACACAGCAAGGTCTAAATATGAGTCTTTTCTCTCCATGCCTGTCTTAACACTTGAAATGTTCAAGGTGCCATATTTCTGGAAATGGCCCCATTTATTCCAGACATGCATGCATCTGGCATGTGATTTACGTGAAACCAGAGGCACTGAAGTGCTTTTGTCTGACCCTTACCGTCTTCAGAGATCCATTCTTCACTCCCAAGAACATCCTACCCCACACTAGGCCATAACTCACTCCTGACAGGCCAGTTTGGATCTTAATCACAGCTCCTAAAGCCTTAGTTATCACAGCTTCATTCGTGAACTTAATCGGCAAGCTCTCCACTCCATCACTATAGCCATTGATCAAACCACAGCCACTAAATCATACAGAGCCCTGGCCTATCCCTGGAAATAGTGCCCGCTCTCGACATTGAGCTATTCAGGGAAACCATTTTCTGTTCCTTTCTGAACATTTACTTACCAGTGGTATTTAAACTGAGTTACTTCAGAAGGACTCAGCCATTTAAAAAAATGCTTTTTGATAATTGTAACACCTGCCTTTTATTTGTAAAATGTAAAAATCTGGAGGCCTATAATATAAAATGTAGAATGATTTAGTTTCCCTTTAATTTCTCTGTCCTCTTCAAAAGTACCTACTCAATGGTTTTCACTTAGCTCTTACATAAACTGTGTCAGAAACACTAGCTGCTAGTTGTATGCCCATGTTTCCATTCCCAGCACATTAAGTGAGCTACGGCACTAGCTGACTCTCATATGCTATACACAGTAGGAACATGTATTATTGCTTGGCTGATTCAAATGTTGAGGACAAGTTCTCTGTGAGTTTTCATCCTTTGTTAAAAGCCCAAGAAGCTGCCATCATCCAAATGATGCGGATGCTAACTCTGCCCTCTGGGACCTTTAAATGGATAGTAAGTTAGAGTTCGTCCGTTGGTTTACCTGTCTATAGATAATAATTAATTCTAACTGTGGGCTTGATGAAGCCTAGAGTCATGTGGGAATAGAGTCTTGCTACAGCCACACCATTCCCTGGGTTGTGCCCTGAACTGTGTGAGAGCCAAACGATGAGTTGAGTATATGTGTTGAGGTATGTGTTGTCTCTCTGCTCATGACGGTGGATGGGACCAGCTGTTTCAAGTTTCTGCCTGAACTCCCTGGAATGATGGGGCTGTAACCTGCAAGTGTAAGTCAGATGCACTCTTTCTCCCCTAAGGTGATTTTTGTTGAGTATTTTATCATAGCAGCAGAAATGTTATTGCAATACTATATGCATACAGTATATAGGCCATGAACAAAACATATCTTCATTATGTTTAGCTACCAACCAACTTGTTACATGTGATTAGTTTTGAAAGCAAAAGCAACTGTAACTTAGCACTAGCACCTCCACCTATAATTCTGATGTCTGAGGCTCCTTTTTTTTTTTTTTTTTTTTTTTTTTTTTTTTTTTTTTTTTTTTACTTCATGGTTGTAGCTATCAATCCTTGTTGGCAGCTAACAACTAAAGTAAGGAAGTTACATCTTACAACTAAAATCGCCACATTTATCTTCAGCTGTTTAAATACTCTGATAATACTTAGGTGTGTGTCTGTGTTCTTATGTTCACAGGCATGTACAACAATTACCTGTATGTTTAGATGTAGGACAGTACAAGATGGCACTGCTGGTAAGCACCTGGTATTATAACAAGCCACTGAGATAATCTAGTTACAAGGAGAAAAGCTTATTTTTATCTTTTTAGATTCTTAACTTTTATTGTACGTACAGCCATTGCATGCAAATACATAACATATCTGAACATATCCCATTCTTACCCTGTGACTTTCTCTTTGATTCTCCTTCTCATTGTCCCGTGCTCCTCCAGACAGTTTTGTTTTGACTTCTGTGTCATTTATACATATATGATTTTATAAATCTATAAAATCTAGGATCCCCAAATGCAAGAGAGTGTGGGGCTTGTCTTTCTGAGATTGATTTAATGTAATATGGTGGTCTCCAGTTTTCCTGCAGATGAAATAACTTCTTTCTTTGTGGTGGAATTGTATAAATAAACCACATGTTCTTTAGCTATTCCTCTTACTACAGACACGTAGGCTTGTTCCATAACTTAGAATTATGAACAGTGCCAGAATGAAAACTCGTGGTCAAGCATCTAGGTGATCTTAACTTTGGATCTTTCAGAAAACAAACAAACAAAGAAACAAACAAATGAGTGGTCCAACTGGGCCATGTAGTGGGTGTATTTGTTAGCATTTTTGAGGAACCAACAGACTAATTTCCATAATAGCTAGATTAAGTTTACATTACCACCATCAGTGTAGAGGGTTAGAATTTTCTTTTTGTTCATTCATTAATTAATTTAGTTTATATCCTGATCTCAGCTTCCCGCCTCCTTCCAGTTCCCCCTTTTCTTTCCTCCCCTCCCACCTTTCTTTCTCCACAGAGAGGGGGAGCCCTCCCAAGGATATCGACCTGCCTTGGCATATAAAGTTGCAGTAGGACTAAATATATCTCCTACTGTGGCTAGATAAAGCAACCCAGTTAGGGGAAAGAGATCCAATGGCAGGCAACAGAGTCAGACACAACCCCTCTTCTTCTAGTTGTTAGGGGACCCACATGAAAACCAAGCTGCACATCAGTTACATTAGTGTAGGGAGCCTAGGTATGTCCCATACATGCTCTTTGATTGATGGTTTGGTGTCTATGAGCCCCCATGGGCCCAGGTTGATTGGTTCCATAGATTTTCTTGTGGTGTCCTTGACTTCTCTGGCTCCTTTAGTTCTTTGTAGCTAAGACTTGTATCAACGGGAGATATGGAACCTGAAATGGCCACCTCCTATAACAAGACAAGACTTCCAATGAAGGGATGGGGCCATCAACTCACCCACAAAACCTTCAACCCAAAATTTGTTCAGCCTACAAATATGCAGGGATAAAGATGGGGCAGAAATTGAGGGAAAGGCCAACCAATGACAGGCCCAACTTGAGATCCATCCCATTAGAGAGAGCCAACCCCAGACACTGTTAATGATATTCTGTTATACTTGCAGACAGGGATCTGGCTTAATTGTCCTCTGAGAGGCTTCACCCAGTAGGTGACGGAAACAGATGCAGAGACCCACAGCTAAACATTAGACAGAGCTCGGGGAATCTTGTGAAAGAAGAGGAAAAAGGATGGAAGGATTCCCTTAAGGAACAGAACTGATACAATGAATACATACACACCACACACACACACACACACACACACACACACACACACACACGCACGCACACACACACACACACACACACACACCACATGTAACTGTTTGTTTGTGCAATGGTTGTCTCTCAAAGGAAAGGACAAGGATCTGGAAATTCAGTCCCTGAGAGTGAATGTCTCAGCAGTCCTATCTGGTGCTGGCATCCTAGGGAAGTACTCCAGAGCTGCTGGTCCTCAGTCTACACAGGAGTGCAGAAGAAGTAAGTTCTAATACTAGCAAAGGAATGCCTCAGCAGGCAAGCAATCAAAAAGCAAATGCTTCCTTCTTCCGTATCTTTTATGTGGGCTGCCATCAGAAGGTGTGGCCCAGATTTCCGATGAGTCTCCCCCCCTGAAATGATCCAATCAAGAAAATTCCTCACATGTGTGCCCAGTTCCTTACGGTTTTAGCTCATTCCAGATATAGCCAAGTTGACAAACCAAGATCACCTCTCAATTCCCTTTGTCCACATCCTCTCTAGCATTGACTGTCTTTTGGGTTTTGTGGTTTGTTTGTTGTGCCTGCCATTCTGACTGAGATGAAGTAGATTCTCAGCTTTTACTTTATATTTCTCTGATGGTTAAGGATTCTGGCCATTTTTTTTTCATGTTGATTGAGCATCTGTACTTTATCTTTTGAGGAGTTTGCTCATTCCATTAGCCTATTATGCTGATTGGGCTGTTTCATTGTTTTTATAGTTTTGGGTATATGGATTTAAAATTTTTTTTTGTATATTGTGGATACTAATGTTCTGTCAGGTACTTAGCTAGCAAAGGCAAGGATTTTTCTCACAGTTTTAGAGATTCTAGTCCATCATTTATTGGATCCTTTGTTTTGGGCAAGGTGCCATATCATGGTGGTAGTAGGTGTCCACATGAGTGCCTGTTCCTGAAGAGGCACGAGGCATCAGAGATCCCTGGAACTGGAGTTGTAGGCTGATGTGAGCTCCCTAATGTGGATGCTGGGAATTGAACTCTGACTCCGGGTAAAGAAGTATGGCTTCTTATCTACTGAGCAGTCTCTCCAGCTATCCTCCATTAGAATTATTCTTTAAAATTTTTAAGGTGTATTTACTTTATGTGCATGAGTGTTTTGCCTGCATGTATGTATACTACATGGGAGTGTGCCTAGTACCTTACAGAGGTAAAAAGAGAGTGTTGGATTGCCTGGAACTGGAGTTATGGATGGTTGTGAAGGATTGTGTGAGTGTTGGAAACTGAATCCCAGTGCTCTTCGAGAACAACAAGTGCTTTTAATTACTGAACTAACTCTCCATCTCCCATTTTAACAAACAACGATCTTTGGGAATAATTCATGGTCCAGAGCATAGCAGAGATATTCTTGAGGGGCAGGATAGCATTATATATCAGCTATATTTTTTTTTCGTGTTGCTGTAACAAAATACCCGACAGACATAACTGAAAGGAGGGCAGATTTATGGTGGCTCAATATTTTAGAGAGATTCAGTTAATCACTGAGGGAAAGACACAGTGGTAGGAGAGGCTCACTGTCTGCAGACTAGGAGGTTGAGAGTGTAGGGCAGAACCACAGGTGTAGATAACCTTTAAAGTATCATTCCTATTGGCCTGCCTCTGTCAGCCAGATCCGACCTCCTAAAGGCTAACTAAGGTAGGGATCAAGTGCTCAAAGCATGAACCTTTGGAGGCATCCCAGAATACACCACAGCACATTCTCAGGTTAAAAAAAAAAAACCCTCACAACTGATAAATTAATCAAAGCATAAAAACACACAGAATAGTGAAATCACTAGAGGGAGGAGTGGGGCTGCTTGTCCTTCAGGAACACCACAGAAAAGTACATGTGTTTCTAAAGGTATTTTTGGTACACTAATGATTAAAAACTAAGGCAGCTAAGTCACAAAGAAAGCACAGAAATGACATTATATAACCATATTATCCATATAATTTCCAATGAGGCGTAATGTTTTTTATATTTTTATTGAAAATTTTAAGAGGTCGGAGTTCACTCTTCTAGGGCTTTTATTATCAGAGCAGACTTATAGTGCTGTGAATACACATAAGGAAACAGCTATGTATTCACTTCAGCAGAACTGGAAAGATGTGAATACATATCCTTCTAGTTCTGCCCTGTAAGGTTAGGGGACTCTGCGGTCTTTTGTGATGCTCTGTTTAAAGCACCTTATTAAGGTTAGAGTGACTGGAACTCGGTGCAGGATACCCCTAATAGAGACACTAAGGATATTGATATGTTGCTTACCCACCATATCATTGTCCTAACAAACATTCTGATTTTTGGGGAGAGGGGTATTTAAGACAGCGTTGTATTCTTTCTGGTGAGACAGGAAATAAAGCTGTCCAGCCCTCTCATCACAAAAGTACAGAGGAGCCAAGAGGCATCTTTGATCAGTTCCATTCTGGTATCAGAAAAGGGAAGAGAAGAGAAAGTGGAGGCACCAATAAAATAGCCGTGGAGGCAGCACTGTGGACACAGGGGCAGTGTGGTGGATGCAGAGGCAGCTCTGTAGACATGGCGCTGACAGCTCCAGGGGCGGGCAGAAAGGAGCCCTTTCTTTGTGTCTTTTACATTTCCTTTGCTCTTGTTTTCTCATTCTGCTCTCCACTTTTCTTCCTATGTCTCTACAAAAAAATGGCTTGCTCACTATTTTACCACCTCTCCTTTCTTTTCATTTTCCTTTTCCTCCTTAGACTATACTTCTTACTCCTTCAGTGTCAGTAAAATCCATGTGACAGAAGCTCTGTTATTTTTGTCTTTTTAGGGTGTAGTGACTCAACTAGACCTCCCTGTCTAATACATTCCATCTTGTTGTCTCCTTAAAGGCTCATTATAATAAGATTCTCAACAGACAAGAAATACCCTTGCTCTTTCCCATAACCAACAACATAATTCCATTTTTGAAGAGATATGAATTGCCTACAGTTTGCTGTGCTTCTTCATTTGATGTCCTTATATGGTTTGACTCTTAGAGATGTATATTATGCCCAAACTCTGTCATCTGCCAAGAGATTGGCAGTGCAGGCTTTGGTGGGGAGCTCTAATTATCTGTTTATTTCAGTTGTTTTCTTTACTTCTCTCCTGCTAATTTTCATGTCCTTGGTCACTATCCTAACTAAATTCTAGCTGGAGTTGCACAGATGACACAACATTAAATAGTTTTTGTCAGTTATGGGCACAAGGACAAATAACATCAAAATTCCCTAGTCTCCACAGTTGTGCCCTTCACTTCCTCTTTCTTGCTCTGTCCCTACCTCCTCCAGTCCCTGCAGGACAATCTCCTGTTATACTCTACAGTAATGGTATTGTTAGAGGAACATTACACATAAAGACACTCTATTGATGACTGTTACACTCTGATCTGGCCATATCTGTGGAATTACACAGATGTCTATTAGTTTTCAGCAGAGAAAATGATGTCTGAGGTTCTCACTCTGTGCACTTTGAGAACAAAATGAGGTTATACAAATGCACAGCTTCCAGAAATATGATTGACGCCATTGTGGCTTGTGTGCTCAATCTGTGTGATGAATGACAAGTCACTAAAAAGAATCTATTAAAAAGAAGGGAGAAAACCTCTGGGCTCTAGTACATGATGGTCCTTCAAGTCAGCCTGGAGCCAGTCTGCCTGAATCTGGTTAATCGCACTACTCATGATGATGTATTTTGGCTGTCTCATAGAAAAATCTTGGGATGCATTATTATTTGTTCTAAATAAATGAAAATAAAGAAATAGAGAAAAAAACATACTTAGAATTCTGTTCTTGTAACAAAAAGAAGTCTTAGATGACCTGGGCCAGTGTGTCTTTCTTCTTTAGCAAAGACCTATTTAATACTAGGTCTGCTCTGTGAGGTTGGGGGACTCTGTCATCTTTTTGTGATGCTTTAAGGTTGTGAGTGATTGGATGGTGTGGAGATCCAAGGACATGAAAAGACCCGTGCAAACTCCACAAGATGTTCTGAGCCAACCCTAGTTCAGAATAAGAACCTGTACTTTTAGATTGGTGTCTTTTTAACTCCCTTGAAATTCATAATTAATAATTTTTGCTCAGGATAAATGTATTATTTTGCATTTCTGCATTTCTAGTTCCTTCCCAGTCATTGTGACAATTTCAACAAGTGTATATCCATACACATCTTTCCTTCTCAGTGACCATATTACACCAGAAGGATGCCATTGGTTTGAGCAGATGTCACTAAACTAGTTTCCTATTGCTATTAAAAGCAACAATTAACTCAGTGGTATAAACAAAAAAATTTTCCCTCTTCTTTAGGTTCTGAAAGTTGAAAGTCTTCTTTTTAGAGTCTGGTTGGCCCAGTTTGAATGACAGTTATGTGACTCTGGACAACTTATTCTGCCTTTGTCTCACTCAGCTGCTTCTTCTGTCATATGTGGATATTAACAACACCAGCAAAATTGGGCAAGTTAATTCATATTAAATATATAGGACAATGTCTGGCACATTTTAAGCATGGGGGTGGGAGGAGAGAAAGGGAGAGAGAGGGAGATTGATTTTGAGATCCTTATAATGAATAACTATTACTGTAAAAATATTGAGTAGCATGAGTCTCATCTGGGAGCTTAAATTTTACTTGTTAAGTAGGGCTTATATTATGCATTCTCTAAACATTTTAATAGCTTTAATGAAATGGTAAGTGAGGTTCATAGACAAGATGAGGCAGGAAATTTTGAGCAGGGTGTAATACAAGAAAGGGTTGAATATGAAAGTTGAATCTAAGCATGGTTTATCCAGCAAATAGGCTGAGAAGTGTTGCAAAATGGACTTAAACCCTTTCTTCATTCACATTTGTCAAGATCAGATAAGGGTAGTAGTACCTGACAAGGAGTCTTAGGTGGGAAGTGTTTGTCTCCTTCTTTATAAGTCTGTACACCCAGAGATACTTTGTTAAACAGTGCAGGGCCCAAACCTATTACAACTACACTTACAAACACTTGTTGATAGGTCTCCTTGAGAAGATGGCTAATCCTGTCCTCTTTTGTTTTGGTTCACCACCTGACACTTTGGCAAGGATACCTGGAGACAAGCATGGTCATCCCATGAGACAGAAGAGTTAACTGCATCCTTGTACCAAGGAGCAGAAGCTTACTTGACATGGGTCTACATCTGAATGGATACCCTCTCTGCAGCTGAATTGTTAGGTTCCTCTCACCTCACTGGGTTCTCATCCCTCATCTCTGTAAAGGTAAAAGCTCTTTCCTGCCATTTTAATACCTTAAATATCATTCACTTCACCAGTGAATGAGTTATTTCCAACATTTATTACACTAATTTGAGAATCCTCTGGTGTAACTTTCAGGGTGTTTGAAACGCCTGGCTGTGGAGGCACTTGACTGTGAACTCCTGATTGAAGTCTTTCAAAGACTAACCTGACTAGCATTTTTCCACATTTAATGACTGGATTCTAGAGTCCAGAATAGATTTAATCCATATATGTACAGCTGCCTGTTACACCAGCTATTGAGATATTTGGAATAAATTTGAGTGTTAGTTGAGAGTATTGGGGAGCAGTGGGCACAGAGGTTAAAAATGCACTTTGAGTGATTTATGCTTCTGTTCGTTCCACTATCACCTAATTCTCCTTTAGTATTAATATTATCCATACAGGAACATCATCTCATCATTTTCTCCCCTCCACTGAGCATCTCTTCTTGATGTTTCTTTGCCTCCTTCATGAGAAAACCATAACTACTTTAGTTATTAATTTTTTATTTTCTTTTACCAAGATTAAAAATACTTGAAAACATTTCAAATGCATCTTGAACATTAAAGGGAATGAGAGTTGAACAGAGTGATTTATCCCTCTAATCCTCATCACTCAGGAGGCAGAAGCAGGAGGATCCTTGTGAATTCAAGACTATCTTGGGCTACCTAATGAATTAGAAACCACCCCAAGATATAGAAGGAGATCCTATGTTAAAAGCAAAATGACACAAACCACCTAAATATCCTCCAATTCCCCATCCACTGTCACATACACATGACACTAAATGAAAGGTATTTATACAGTTTAAAGAGTCAAAATAATATGGATACCCACACACATAATTCTAATTTACCTCTTAAGAATGTATTGTCCACTTTTTTCCAAGTCAAAACTCTTTCCTACTCCCCAAAGTAAACACATTTTTATTTTCTCTTATACTGCCCACATTTTCCATGTTTCTCAAGGAAACAAAGAACAACATTTCTAGGTGTTAGTCTGGCTTCCTATTTTCAGAAAGTTTACATGAATCAAATTGGAATAGTAAACAGGCAAGATCAAAAGAGAGCAAAGAAAACAGGGTTTCCTAAATTGGGACACTTGGATCAGGATCTGGCATCAGCTGATAAAGGGGCAAATGACTGGGCTTCTTTATATTTTTCACTACATCAGCTGTGGCTTCCTTGGAGGAGTACATTAAGCCAGAGTTGTTCTATATGAGAAAACCATATTACAAAGGGAAATCAGAGAAGTGTCCTGTTAGCACGATGCTCTCAGTATCCGGGTATACTTGACTATTCTACTCACTCCCACCAGCATTGCATATCTTGGGGACCAAACTCTTAGAATCCTTGGATCTTAGGAGGCTGATCAAATTTGGATTAGCGTTTCATCTGTGTTGCTAGACTGTTACCATGAGCTCCTCCCTGCTATTTGTTTCTCTCCCGAGACTGGCTTTCTTTTATATAATTTGCTTCTTTTCTTTAGCCTTTGAAGAACAGGTTTTGTTTTTGTTCTTGTTGATGTTTTCTAACAATGCACATTATCTAAATGTGATCCTTATTACGTCTAAATATAATCCTTCTAACTTCACATTTGCCAGCTTATCTAGCTGGACATAAAATTCTAGGCTGAAAATCATCCTTGCTTTCAGTGCCATGCTGAAAAGTCGTATGCTGTTCTGTTTCCTCATAGTTTATATATTACCTGTGTGTTTGTTTGTTTGTTTGTTTCTGAAAACTTGTAGAATCTTACCTGTGTCCTCAAGGGTTGTAATATTAAATTTTAAAATTAGTTCTTTGGGAATTTTATACAATATATTTTGATCATCCCTTACAATCTCTGAGATCCACCCGCCCAACTTCATGTTCTTTTATCTTGTGTTCCAACTTCATATTCTTTTATCTTGTGTTTTTGTTTTTGTGCCTATCAAGTCCAATTTTCACTGCCAATATAGTTTGTTTTACCAGGCGTTATACTCTTAAAGAAGACTGACTCTCCTTCTCCTAGCAGCTATCAATTATAATACCTACTCAGCTAGGGGTGGGACTTTATGCCCTCCCCTTCCCACGTTGGGATTTGGTGTAGCTTGAGTTTGCAGAGGTCTTACATATGTTGTCACAAACAGTGAGCTGATATATACAGTTGCCCTGCTTTGTCCAGAAGGCACCATTTCCTTGAGGTCATCTACTGCTTCTGGCTCTGAAGTTTTTTGTTCTTCTTTTTCATGACGACACCTGAGCCTTGGTAGGATGAATGCCACATTTAAGACGGAACAATCCATGGTTTCTTATTTTCTGTTCCTTGTGAGTTCTTTGTTAATGGCCATCTACTGCAAATAGAGGCTTCTCTGGTAAAAGTTGGAAGATGTATAAGCTATGGGCTTAACAGTAGATCATTAGTACTCAGTTTAATAATATATCCACTTAGCAGGAAAGTAGTGGTACATTCTCCCCCATGTCCTACATCCTGTCTACCACAGCTTCAGCTTCCCTGAGTTTGCTGAGGCAGCTCCTATTCACTCATCTGCTTTCAAACTATCAAAACTTATTATTGTCTTTCCCATTTTTCCATTTCTACAGGCTTATAGATTATAAAACTACTCCTAATTATCTTCTTATGAAGTTTTGGGAAGGTGAATAACATAAGTGTTTAGTCTATCACTCAGACTCAAATAATTCCACTGTTCCCCAATTTGCTTTGATCTTGGATCTGTTTCTATCATATCCATGAAAACAATCATATTTGGACCTTGTGGCCTCTTTGGTGTTTAGTGGTACAGCTGCTTTAGGTCGTCATTTCTCTGGCCCTCTAGACACCATCTGACACTAATGCCTACTTCTTTTTTAAACCACTGTCTTTGTTTCTGAGTTGTGACTTTTGTCATTTCCCCTACATCCACTAATTAGTTCCATTTGCTGGCTGCCTTCTTTACATCTGAGCCACACTATAAACCTGGTTACCTGTTGTATTCATTGTCTCTTCATTGTCTACAAACCTCTTATGAAAAAAAAAAACATATCCATTGAAACACTGAAAATTTTGTTAATTCCTTCTCCAGGGTTTCATAAGAAATTACTCTTTTTTTCTACTAACATTTTCCAACTCATATAGTATGCTTATTTATAGATCAACTTATATCTTTATTTTCTTCTTGTATTCTGAGTTCTACTAAGGAAGCAGTTGTATTTGTTTTGCTCCCCATTATTCACTGAGCACAGTTCTTGTCACATGGCATGGAGTCAATAGTGTGTAATGTATAAGTAAGCACGCACACATTTATGTATATACAGTCACATAGATCTGACCTAGATTGGAGCCCCATGGCATTTTGTTTCCAGTGTAGTGTGCCATTTCTCTTTACTGGAGTCAAGCCCATCATCGTCTGATCACTGCCCATGCTTGTTTGTTTGTTTGTTTGTTTCTGTATGAACCTAAATTTCAACTACTTAGTAACATACATTTAAAATCATACAGAAAAAGAAAATTCATCGATTATTTTAGAATAACTTAGTAACTTTATTTATAAGAACAAAAAGGTTCAATGTCTAAGGCCCTAATTACAAGCATCCAATTTAATGCCTACAATTTGAAATTTGGAAAGTAATATAGCTCTTGTTTTCACTTCTCATGGTTTTGATGAGAAAGAAACAAAGACTATAATATTAAGCAATTTATGAGTTTTGGCCCAGTTCTCTAGTTTGTGATAACTCCTGACAACTTTATATGTCTGAGGAATCCAGATCACCCTGAATTGAATACCAGGGGATTTCCAGTGGCTTGATATTTGATTGCTTAAGGATGGGGAGGCAAATATTTAAAAAAAAAAAGTGGTTTGCCAGGCCATATGATATGGGAAGCCGTGTTCCTTGTTCAGGGAATTGCACCTCCCACGCTGTTGAAACAGCCTTGCTTTATCATGTGTTGAAATCATATTATGGATTCCCAGGCTTGCTTCAATGTCTGTGATGACTGCACTTGTGTCTGAAGTGAGTTCAACTGGGCTTGGATTAAAAGCCAATTCAGCACAAAGAGAACTTGAATATAGTAGCTATTCCTGTTCAATGAAACAACCTAATGAAGGGGCGGAGAGCCATGCCATGTTAGCGTGACAATCACTCATATAGCTTCGTCTTTGAAATTATCTGTGGCATTTTGGTTCCATACATTTTGAGAAGCTGCTGTACCACATGAGCTGTTTTCACACCCTACATGCTATATAGCACACCAACAGAGAGGTGGGCAGAAGGTAGAAAAAAAGCAAGTGAATACACTCAAGATACAAATGCTTCCTTATTATAATTTTTATTTTTCAACATCTCTGTTTCCTTTCTTTCAAATTCATGGCCTTTCTTTCTTTAAATATATGTATGAACATATACTTTAAACACACACACACACACACACACACACACAAAATCTGGTCAGTCTGTCTAACGTTACTTGTTTATTTTCAGGGATGACCATTTGGTATTTGATAACTAATTGGTGTATTCTTCCCTAGAGAAGACTAATACTCTAGTCATCTGCATCGAAGAGCCCGTACTTCATTGTCTAAGGTTGGGGCCCCCCGTGAGAGTTCTCCCTTCCACAAGCGCATACCTATTGGCATAGTCCTTGCCCTGGTAATGCTGAGGCAGTTCTCTTGGTGATACATCACGAGTGTAGCTTCTCTGACAGTTCTAGGAGATACCATTTCTCAGCAAACTTCCTGTTCCTATGGCTCTTAAAATCTTTCTCTCCCCTCTTCTACCTTGATACATAAGTCTTAGGTGTAGGAGTTATGTTGGAAAATTATATAGTATGCCAGACAAGGTTTAAGAAAGTGTGTGTGGATCTTCAACCAAGGTGATCCTGGACAAGCTTTTCAGGTGAAGATGTGGAGAAAAACAATGAGAAAGTCTTTCAAAGATCTAGGAAGAACATCCAATGAGAAAATGGAATCCCAAATCTAAAGCCTCCCATAAAATAGCATATGTGCAGAACTGCGTAACCAGCATGGCTGATGTTGTGAGAAATGTGAGGCAGTGAATGGAGGTAATGTTAGAACCACGGGGGCTGGAGGTTGGATCTTACAGTGTACTGAATACCAGAGACCATTTCTCAAGTCATTAAAACCTTCCAGCCAGCCCACCATTTCAAATGATTTCTATGACAACACTCAATTTTCTTTTTCTTGTTTAGCCCTCACTCTTTGATGGGCACATAGTAGAGCTTTCCAGAAAATCTATATATTTTAATTGAATCTCTCAAATTGCTGAGGTCTCATGGCAACTAGTGAATGTGAATCCGAGGAGAGATGAGTACTTGAAAGAGGAATTGGTCCTTGAGCAATTTCAAGCTGCCAGAAACTTCAATTACAATTATAATGAATAATCGCACAGCGGAGGGCAACTAAGATGCACATGAAGAGTGCCCAGAAGCTGCAAATAGGAGGAGGACATGATACTCTTAGGCTCTTCATCTCTAACCTCTCCAGGTACTCATGAGAACAATGTGGGCAGTTGTGTGTCCAGAGTAGATGTCCTTGTGGTGAAGAGGGGAGCAATAACTTCTGAGAAAGCAGAAGACACAATCTGGGAGAAGGATTGAACAATATATTTAAGCTTAATGAGAAATTGACAACACTCGATATCAATGATGAAATTCAGCATAAAAATAGAGATGATAAGAAACAATCAGATGGGGATTCTGAAAGAAAAAAATTAAAATGTCTTTGACAAACTTATCAGTAGTCTGAATACAGCGAAAAAGGAATTGGAGAAATTACTCTATCTGAAACATTCTAGAGAGAGAAAAAAAAACACACAAACCAAACCAAACAAACAAACAACCCCCTCAAACCAAATAGCATCCAAGAATTATAGTAAAATATCAAATGATTTCTCATCCCACATAGGAGGATTTCAAGAAGAAGAAATAAAGGACACACACAAAAAACAATATTTGAAATATATGTCTGAGATTTTTCTAAAATTACTGACAGATGTCAAACTATAATCTAAGGGGCATCAGGAAAAGTTTAAGAATTAAACTTTTTGATTATCATGTTCAAATTCTTGAAAAAAATTGGCAGCAGTAAAAGAAAAAAGAAATATCATCTGAAGGTAAACAAAGGTAAGAAAGTTCTCATTAGTATGCCACAGGCCAGAACATGGAGTAACATCTTTAAATTACCAAATCTAAAACAACCAAAGAAAGAAACAAATAGCCTAATTTGCCAACTCAAAATTCTGTACACTGCAAAAATTTTTCAAAAATGAAACAAAGATTTTTTTTCAGACAAACAGAAATGAGAGAATTAATTAACATCCTACATTTTTGTAAAAAAAGAAAACTGAAAGATGTTTTATAGAAAGAAGAAAATACCTAATAAAAGTCAGCTCTATGTTAAAAAAAATGGAAATCAGGAATTTCAGTAAGTTCAAATTTAAAATTGTTTTCTTCTTGGTTTAAATGGTTCTATAAGGAAAATGTATTATCTGTGTCAAATAGCACTATATTGTCTGTTTAAACAGATGCATAAAAAATGTAAAGTATATTGAAAGGAGGAAATGGAATATTGTCATAAGTTCCTTGCATGATTTGTCAAGCATTAGGTATTATTTGAAGGTAGATTAATTAATTAAACACATTATAAACTCTAGAGGTACTGCAAATTATTTTTAGAGAAGCATAAACATATCTCTGCTTTCATTTCTAATAGTAACTATCAATGGGTAGTGCCTGAATCTTGTACATCTGGCATCTTTATTGGCAACATGGCAGGATTTGGATTCACTTAGGTGACATGCTTCTTGAAGGACTGGAACCCACAGTTAAGAGACTGAATTTCATAAGACTTTGGATTTTAAGAGATTGGCTATTTTAAAGGGACTGAAATTTTAATATGTTTGAATTCTGTGGGACTTTTAAAGTTATAGATCTTGGGATAAATAAGAAAGGAAAGGGTTAAGGCTTAATAATGATGTGTTTATGTGTCAAATTGACAAGGGGTCAGTTGTACTGGCTAGTTTTGTGTGTCAACTTGACACAAGCTGGAGTTATCACAGAGAAAGGAGCCTCTGTTGAGGAACTGATGCCATGAGATCCAGCTGTAAGGCATTTTCTCAGTTAGTGACCAATCTGGGGGAGGGGACATTGTGGATGGTGCCATCCCTGGGCTGGTAGACCTGGTTTCTTGAAGTACTTCTGAGAGAAGCTTAGCTGAGAAGGCAAGACCTACCCCAAACGTGGGTAGTGCTGTTCCACAGGCTCAGGTCCTGGACTTGAATACAAAGGGGATGAGGAAAACGTCAACCCGTTCTGCTCTAGACTCCACAAGCTGCATAACCAACCGCCTCTCTTATTGCCATGTGTCCCGCATAACCAACCACAGCCTCAAACTGTGGGCTTGGACAAGCCCCTCCTTTCAGCCGGGTATTTTGACATGGCAATGAGAAAAGAAAAAAACGCAGAAATCCTCAGTAATTTTTAAGAATTTAAGGGTCTTGATGTCAGAAGGGCATGAGGCAAAGTATCAGATGGATAGGTGAGTCAGGAAGGTACCTTAGTGGCCATGTGTGGTGAATCAGATAAAAGTAATGGTTTTGTGACTGTATATGGGATGGATCCCCAAGTGGGACAGTCTCTGGATGGCCCTTCCTTCAGTCTCTGTTCCACACTTTGTCTCCATACGTGCTCCCATGAGTACTTTGTTCCCCCTTCTAAGAAGGACCGAAGTATCCATACTTTGGTCTTCCTTCTTCTTGAGCTTCATGTGGTCTCTGAATTGTATCTTGGGTATTCTGAGCTTTTGAGCTAATATCCACTTATCAGTGAGTGCATACCATGTGTGTACTTTTTTGGTTGGGTTACCTCACTTGGTCCTGTGAAGGCTTGATGCCCCAGTGTAGGGGAATGCCAGGGTGGGGAGGCAGGAGTGGATGTGTGGGTGGGGAACATCCTCATAGAAGTAGGGGGAGAGGAATGGGATAGGGAGTTTCTCGGAGGGGCTGGGAAAGGGGATAACATTTGAAATGTAAATAAAGAAAATATCCAATAAAACATTTAAAAAAAAACAGTGTAATAACAACAACAAAAAAGTAATGGCAACTGAGATGGAGACAGGAGGTGGATTAGGATATTTAAATGTTGAATATATCACATTTCCATATGACTTTTAGATGGAGGAGGGTGATTAATCAAGGACAAAGCAGATTTTCAATCAACTATTGATTAAATTATGCTTTTCAAGTGTAGAGCCATGTGCGTGTGTATGTGAATTTACTACCAGAACAAAGAAAATAGGATTTTTTTCCTCTTACCAACCTTAAACAATATTTGTACCCCTTTATTGACTTTTAGATTCTTTCTACTCTAACAAACTGCGTGTTGCTGCAAAACTTTTAAGGTGCATTCATAGGAGAAGAATGTATTAAGGAAAAGTAGATGGCGATAGGGAATTCTGCCGCTGTCATAGGCTATTTCCAATAAAAAGGCTTCATGTGTTCCCGAAAGGCCTTCCTGTCCAGTTGCCTTTGCTTCTGTCCAGTTGGAAGGAAGCCCAGATGCTCCTGGTGGGGGGTGCCCTATAGTTTCTTCTATGCTAAGCTTATGTGCTGCTACATTGTAACTGCAGTTGTAGTGTGCTCGTAAGAAGAGAGACTGCACACACACACACACACACACACACACACACACACAGAAAGAGAGAGAGAGAGAGAGAGAGAGAGAGAGAGAGAGAGAGAGAGAGA
>JADRCD010181705.1:35032-45232 GCA_019843815.1 Montemys delectorum
AGAGAGAGAGAGAGAGAGAGAGAGAGAGAGAGAGAGAGAGAGAGAGAGAGTGATAGAGTAGGGTAGGGGGAGGGAGACGACAGAGAATCTGACAGATAGAGAGTCTGGCAGCTAACAAACATGCAATAAATATGAGATGAATAAATGAATTGGAATGATGATTCTTGATTTGTCAATGTTTCCTAGTGTTGATCAAATGCTATTGTTTTTCATAATTGATGGGAATACAAAAACATCCATTGCATCCATTGCACGTGAGATATAAATTAGTGTTTCCTTGGCTGAGAATTATCTTTTTGGTGTAATCCTGACCTTCATTGGCTGAGGTGAATGAAGTAAGCTGGCTGGCTGGGATGGAAAGACAACATAGGATAAGAGTGAGGATAGCTCATCTCTGGAGACCCCCAGCTTCCTGAGCTCTGGATGCAACCACAAAGCAGCCACACACTTCCAAATAGACCCTAGTCCATGTTTGCAATGCTGTACAGCAATGTCTCTTTATGGGAAAACAATGTACTGGGTTTTTTTGCATAATTATGGCCAGAGTACTGGTCAGAAACAAATTAAGGGAAGAAACAATTCCTTTGACTCACACTCTTCAATGAATTTCAGTCCACCATAGTGAGGAAGACAAGTTGAACAGGTCTATCCACACAGGCAGGCAGGCAGGTGATGGTGGCTGTTCACTAGGTGGTGGACCAGAGGCAGAGAGAACAGGTTCAGAGCCAAGAGCCAGGTGACAACCTTCAAAAGTGCAGCCCCACTGACCTACTGCTACAAGTCAAGCCCTAGTTCTTAACAGTTAGAAAGCCTCCCCAAACAACACTACCAGCCAGGTAATCAAACTGCATTTGTAGGGAACAGTTAAGATCTAACATAGGCTTAGACTTTGGACCAAGTTTTCTAAACTAAAATATAAAGATTGTAAAGAACTCAATGATATTTTCCAAGTATATTTATTTACCCATGTCATTTCCACAGGTATTGTATAGAATAATCAAGATACAAACAATGCCAGTATTTACAGGCAAGTTGAGTAAAGGGAACTAAAAACTTGACATAGTGAACATAGATCAAAGCATAGAGAATTACAGCTCAACCTGTGTTTTTGCTTTTATCTTTTGTACGAGAGAAGTAATTTAAATGCCATCTTCTATGTTTTGGGAGCAATGGTGTATTTGGAAGTAGATCTGCTAATTAAGGATGTATATTATGCACTCGAGAGCATTGACAAAACATTTTTTTAAGGCATAAAAGTTGGGCTGGTGATAGAGCTCTCACTAAAGAATTTGCAAGCATGAGGACCTGAGTTCAGATCTCCATGTGAAAAGAATCACGTGGCAGTCCCCATTTGTAAATATTGTCACTGGCAAGGTAGAGATGGATGAATCCCTGGAGCTTGCTAGACAGTTAGGTCCCAGTTAGAGACACTGCCTCAAAAAGCAAGGTGTATAGTGTAGCTTCTGGGGAAACAATGCCTGAGATTGTCCTCTAGCTTCCACACAGATGCACACATGTGCAGATGTACTCATGTATACAACTACACACATACATGCAGAGAGAGGGGGGGCAGAGGGAGAGATGGAGAGGAAGAGGGAGAGGGAGAGGGAGAGGGAGACAGAGAGACAGAGAGACAGAGATGGAGAGACGGAGAGACAGAGAGATGGAGAGACAGAGAGACAGAGAGACAGAGAGATGGAGAGACAGAGAGACAGAGAGACAGAAAGACAGAGAGACAGAGACAGATGCAGAGAGAAGATATAAAAATTGAGGTCCTCTATACAGTTGTCACATTTCTTATACTTTTCATGAGGATGTATTTAAAAAAAAAAACTTTAAACAGGGGCGGGAGAGATGTCTCAGATGTCAAGACCATTAGCTGCTCTCCCAGCGGACCTGGGTTTAATTCCCAACGATCAAATATGAGCTCACAAGCACCTGAAACTAGAGTTCAATCTGATGCCCTCTTTTGGCCCCTGAGGGTACTGCAAGCACATGGTGCACAGGACACACATGCAAGCAAACCACTTGTATGCATACACACAATAAAAGATTTTAAAATATTTTAATATTCTCTTCTGAACTCTTATCTATAATTCTATTGGCAAAGCAACCGTTATCATTATGGACACAGAAACAACCAGCCAACCACAACTAACCCAGTACCGACACAGTTAAGTAGTTGAAAGGTCCACATAAAGGGTCTGAATGGAAATGATTACACAGAAAATGAAGCGA
This sequence comes from Montemys delectorum, assembly GCA_019843815.1. Taxonomy (NCBI): domain Eukaryota; kingdom Metazoa; phylum Chordata; class Mammalia; order Rodentia; family Muridae; genus Montemys; species Montemys delectorum. The sequence goes on from JADRCD010181705.1 coordinate 37,271, forward strand.
GATGTCCCCCATCTCTTGTCCTTGGCAGCTGCAGTGCAGGCAGACAGTTCTGGGTTCTGGGCTAAGGAGACTGTTGTATTTCCAGGGGACCTTAGGAAATCACTTACTTATGTGAAATATGTCAACACCCTGAAGAAGAAAACAGGAGATAGGGGAAAAAAGTATGTGCTTGGGTTGCATCTGAAGTTAGTTGGATTGAGAGAAATCCTCACACTGGCGTAGCTCATTTCTCCAGCACAATCCTGAGGGAGAGCCTGACAGGCTATGCCCCACTCATGAGGATCCTTGGGTAATAACAATATTATGCATGTATAAGAGGCTTTTAATTTTCACACTTATCATCTCACAGAAGATTACTTTATATCATTCCCAAAACATATATACATGCTGGATTTCAATCATAGATAAAACTTGCAACTGATTTTGAAGCACTTTGTAACCATAAATAGCTGTGAATATTTGCCCAAGAACACGTCCTGTGTAACAAGAACAGTGTGTGTCTTTAAACCACCCATGTGCGCATGAAGCCTGACAGCTGACAGATGAGTGGAGGAGGGCCAGTTCTTTTCCAAGTCCCTCCCTGGAATCATATGCACGTTTTTCAGATATTGGGTGCTTGAATTGGTTTTAATTCGCAGCCAAGAAACTTTGTCTTTTCGGCTGATTCCTCTTCTTGTTTTTACCTGTATCCCCTTAAGCTGGAAATGTTAAAGAGAGTAATTAAAATCAGATACCTTCTTTCTGTGGCCAAGTCGAGAACATTCTGTAAAGCAGGGGAGTTACTGGTAAAACGAAGAGCGTTCCATAGAACCTTCCACACTGAGATCAAACCAGGCATCTGTTGGGAAAGGAGAATGGCTCAAAGGTATTGCAAAGCTGGGGCTGCAGTTACAGGTCACAGATGACAACAGTTACATCTTAGGTGGCTCTGTCCACCGTTGCTCCTGTGGAGTAAGCTGGTGACAGAGACTCGGCATTGAATCACATAGCTCTCGTGCTGTGATGGAGCTTTTGAGCCTGAGTTTAAGGCCAGATCATTGGTTTGATTCCTAACTCCTGTGACCTGCGGTGACTCAGTAAACTCCTGTAGACCTAAGTATTGTCCCTAAAATGGGGTGTGCTAAAGCCCTCAGCAGAGAGGCTAAGTAATGCATCCAGGATCTCACACTCAGTAAACAGTCATGTTAGAACAAGAGCACAGGACTCTGACATCTTAGTGAGCTCAGGCTTAACATGTAGTCAATGTATTAGTTGATTTTAATAATCAACCCAATATCCCAAATCCCTCACCTCATACTGGAATAATATTAATTTTTGTTTCGATTCTGGAGATCAAATTCATGTCCATGAGCAACAAACCATGCCATAAAAAAAAAAATCCAGGAAACTTCTGTGTTCCTCAGGTTGCCTTGTCCTTGCTTGGACAGTCAAGTCTGTGACTTTAAACTCCATCTCTCCTTCCTCCAGCATTCACTGCCTATGATGCCTTGAGCTTCCTTATATACTCCTAGTCTGAATCTTCTCAGTGCAGATTGCCACAAATGTCTTGTGGACACTACAGGGCACTCCTGGTGCCCTTCATTCTCCCCATGTTCGTATAAGCATGCTGGTGCTAGCTTAAAGGATAATCTCAGACCTCTCTTTGAACGTGACATCTTATTCTAAAAAACTCCTCAATTTGGCCTGAAACTTTACTTTGCAATGTTTCCTTTAGCAAGACACAGGTCATTCCTTTAGAGAGATCACAAAGAGTCTCATGCCAGGTACCCTTCCCTAGAAATCTGTTCTTTATATTCAGAAGGACAAAGGTTGAAAATAGCTTGAATATTCCTAATCTGAAAATCAGGTCTCCATAGTAATTGAAAATCCAAAACCTACCGACATTTGCTGCTTACCCTGCAGATGGAAAATGCAATGCCCTGGAACTTTGTTTCATGCATATAGTTTATTAAAAATCATATAAGACTGCCTCCACAAGTGGAAAATTCCACATTTTAAATTTTTGCTTCTTGCATATTATTATTTTAAAACATTGCATAAAATTACCTTTGGGCTGTGTATATGAGGTTTATATGAACTAAATTAATTTCATATTTAGCACTGGGTCTGGTTTCCCCCAAGATATCTCATTACATACCTGTAAATATTTCAAAATCTGTAAAGAATCTTACCTCTGAAATACTTCCAGTTCCAAGTCTTTTGGCTAAGCACTGTCAACCTGTCCTTGCACACTCTATAATGAAAGTCTCATTTATTTGAAAGTCAGACTTTCACAACTTTTTCATAGAAATATGTTTGCATCCTAAAGAGGTTATAAGATGCTTATCTCTGATGTTGTAAACAAAATTAAAGACCCTGTCCCAATGACAGACCCTATAACAAAAATCCCTACTCCTTACTCCCAGGCAGTGCCTGGTCCTGTCTGTTGGCAACAGCTGCCATGAGGAAACATCCTGTGTGCTATGCCTCCCCTTCCTGAGTGAGACTATTTCACTGCCCGGGGAAGAACCTGAAGTGGAAGTTTCTGAGAGTGCTTGCAGATAGCATCTGTTCTGACGTCAGCTGAACTCATGATGTCACGCTCACACTCCCTCTTGTGTGACTCAGAGACGCAAAGCTAAGGGGCTGTGTGCAGATGTGGAGGCAAGTCCATGTGTGCATGTGAAGATGACAGGACAATCCAGGTGTCATCTACAAGAACATCTTCCACTCCCTTTCACCCCAAGTGTCTCATTGGCTGGAGCTAGTCAAGTAGGCCATATTGGCTATATAGCTAGTCCCAGGGATCCCCTGCCTCCCGCTTTCCAGTGCTGAGATTATATGTGCTAGCTACACCTAGAACTTTGTTGGTAGGGTTGGGGATTGAACTTGAGTCTTTAAACTTGCAAGTAAGTGTTTTACCAAGTGAGTCCTGACCCTTCCACCCATAGTCCATAGATCACTCTTAAAGGAGCCTTGTCTTGAGGTTTGTAACATTCATCTAATAAATTCCACAAACATCCACACACTCCATAATGACCTTCTATCCCAGTTGCAATCCCATTACTGCCTCCTTTACCCTGTGGTATAAATAACATGGTATTTAATATCACTGAGTAAGTGCTTGCTTGGCACAAGGTCACTTAGGTAGCCAATCACCAGTCTGAGCCAAACTTAGTGTTCTCAAAAATTCTCCATATTTTTTATTACTTCTTTGAAATATAAACCCAAAATAAATAGCCAAAGAAGAAGGGTAGGGTAGGAAATATATTGTGTGGAAAAGAATATTTTAAAAACAGTTCATTCAAAAAGTGGAACCTTGTATCACTTTCCAGTGAATGTTTTGGCCTTTATTTATATTCAGTTGAGTATACGTGCAGAAGTAAAGGACAGAGCAGAGTGTGACCATTCTCATGTTGGGCTCAACTAATGTATCTGGACAGCTTTAAAGATACACATGCAAAGTATTCAGTGAATCAGAGGTCCTCTGAAGTTGATGTGGCTGTAATCACAAGCATCCATCATCTTCAGCTTTGTTTACTCTGTTCCTGAAAGTACTCACTTGTGTTCATCTTCTTTGTCTATCAGTTTAGAAAAATACGTAACAAATTATGAACATTGGAAAGAAATATAGAAAACTTTTTTCAACCAAGGATTATGTTTTATATTAATCAACTTGCTTAATATAAAAATCTAGGAAAGGAGAAATAAGGAGAAAATGTATTAAAATTTTAATCTATATACCCAAATATAATGGAATTGTCAGTCAGCATCGTCTCTAGGTCGTGACGTCTATATTTAGAGAAGATTTTCTTCTCAGGCAGTATCTTAAAATTCTTATTTATTTTTATCACAGGTGGATAATTTATAAAATAAAAGAAATATACTCTCAAGATTACTCAGCTAAGGAGGAAGTTTATTAAAGATAACCTAGGCAGCATGCAGTTGCATTTCAGAATATAAACATCAGATTTAAACAGAACCGAGTTTGAATCTTATCATTTAGTATAAGACTTGGGTAGGCGATTATTTCAGCATTCAGGCCTTGATTTTGCCATTTGTAAATGATAATATTCTCACCTGGTAGCATTGTTTGAGGATGAAATAAAAACAGTACATGCACAATGCCTTGGGCACATGTTCACTAATATTAGCTGTTATTTGCATATGGGATACTGAGCCTCCATGAGGACTGAGCTGGAAAGTTGATAGGCATGGAAAATATTGTTATATCTCTGTGACCACACATTAAATCTCTCATTCATTCATTCATTCATTCATCATTCATCCATCGCCATGATCTTTTCTCTTTTAGTGTTTTCTCTCAACTGGATGTCCTTGGTTTCCTCATCCTGTCCCATGGTTGATATGGCAATCGATCATCAACTGTCATTTCAATCTACTGACTTTATCCTTATCCTTTGCCTGTAAGTTCTAATTATCTTCAAACTAAGTTCTTTAAAGAGAATCTGGTTCCTGTCCAGCTAGTGAGCTCACACTCAGCACCAGATCTTCACTCAGAACAAGCCAAAGCCAGGCTGTTGAATTCCAAGGTCAAGTAAGTACTGGTGTTCATTCTGAGAACCAGTGCTTTCTTCGACCACCCCAAGTCCTCTGGCTGTAGAATCAAAACCTTAGATAAATTGCATTCCTTGTCTAAAATCTGAAAGTTCTGTCGTGTAATACATTTGGGTGTCTGGTGAGGTCTGCAGTGGGACACTTTGAAAGCTTTGGGACAAAGATAATTGCATCCAAAGGAAACAGCTGTTTCTATATTTGCAGAGGAACGTACAATTAAGCAAATGGCAGTGGGGCCACTTGTGTTTAGTTAGAGTGGGCTACTGCGGGGATTGCCAGCTGCCCTGGAGCTTGCAGCTTCCCTGGACTGTGTTCCCTTCCTATCTCCTACCCTGTGATTTGCTGTAGAGACTGTGTTCCCTTCCTGCAGGTGTCTAGCTGCGTCTCCCTGTGTTCCTGTCTGTCAATCAGCATGCACCTCCATTTCCAGGAAGCACTTCCCTTCCTGCTCCAGGTGATGTCTGCCTATCCTGATATTTTAAACTCATCCCTATCCTTTTGGACGCTTTCTGCCTTGGCTTGTGTTTGCTTCGTATGCTTTCATTTAGGCTACGAGAAGAATCAAGTAGAAGCAGGGTAATTTCTTGTTAGTTTTCTTTTACTTATTTCTGGGAAGACTCATTCCTGAATTTTGAGTGATGAAATCTCACAGAACTCATTCAAGTCAGTTTCCAAGGCTCGGTTTTAATCTCTTGCCGTTTACATATGAAATGGTTCAGCTAGCTTTCTCAATGTTTAGCTCTGTGGTCAGATGCTGTGGTTTACCTCCTGACTTTGTTTAGGAAAACATAACTGAAGCCCCAGGGTTCCTTTCCCTGGAGCCTGAATGAACAGTCAGAGTTTGTTTGAATTAGAGGCTGTGTCCCAAAGTAATATACTCCGGAAAATCTTTAAATTCACACCCACGGGGGAGATATAGAAAAGGTTCTGAAGGTACAAGCACCTGCATTTTCATTAAAACACCCAAAAAAGCTAATCCTTAGTATTTGTCTTTCCTTTCCTGTCTAATTGTGGTGCTGAGACCCAGGTACCACAGGCTGGGAAAGACCTTTACCACTGAGTTCCATTGGAGCATCAGTGTGTTTATGGTTCTTAGTATTTACTAAGAACAAGAAGAGAGGCGCCCAGGATGGGGCCAACACCTTTAATCCCAGCACTGGGGAGGCAGAGGCAGAAGGATCTCTGTGAGTTTGAGGACACCCTGCTCTACATAACAAATTGCAGATCAGCCAGGGCTACGTTGTGAGAGACTGTCTCAAAACTACAACTAAACCCAAACAAACAAACAAAATGTATAACCACAAACAAATAAACAAAAACACAGCCATGAAAACCTCACAAAGCTGGAGACAGGCACAGAGCAGCAGGTGTTTCACGGAAAAACAAAGCCTGGGTTTTTTTTTTTTTTTCCTGTCGCTGCAGAGCAACTATACTGATGATTAGAAAATTTCACACATTCATATTAGCCTTAGAAGATGCTAATTAACAAATAAAAGGGTTTGGGGTGTCTCATTTATTTGTAAAAACTAAGACAATTTGAATCTTATACTGAAAGCTTGTTTGTTTTTTTTAACACACTTTGCCTTTATTGGCATGTCTGACAAGGGTTTGTGAGCCCCCTTTATGAATTAGATTTGTGTTCTGTGCTGCATATACCGTGACAAAGAAAACCTAATGACCACCCAGTCAGCCATTGTGCTTAAGCACTGTGCACAAACTCCCTGGGTTCGAATCTAAGAAAGTCTCCTCCTTCCTAATGCCAAAGAAAGGGTTTCACAAAACACATACAAAAGGCAGGTAGTGACTTCAGCAATCACTTTCTCCATAGGCCTGTATCAGAGCACTAGAGCGGATGGGGAATGAAGTATGTAAGGGCAGGACTTTGCTTCAGCCACTGAAGTATATTCTGTGTTAGTTTGTCTTACAACAGCAGTAAGAGTGGCCAACAGTTTTAGTATGCCTATAGCATGCTGAAAACCATGCGGATGGGTATCTTAGAATATCCTTTTACTATCATTACAACAACTTTCTGTGGCAGAAACTGTTACTGCTTTCCTTTTAAGGGTAAGGCATCCATGGTTCTGAATGGTACTCTCTTCTCTCGATATTCAGGCTAGTTTTGTGCCAGCTCAACACAAGCTAGAGTCATTAGAGAAGAAGGGCTCTCAACTTAGAAATTGCTTCCATAAGGTTTGCCTGTGGGCAAGCCTAAAGGGCAATTTCTTTAACTAGTGATTGATGTGGGAGGGCTCGGCTCATTAGAGCTGGTGCCACCCCTGAGCTGATGGTCCTAGGCTCTATGAGAATCCAGGCTGAGCAAGCCAGGAGGAGGAAGTCAGTAAGCAGCCCCCTTCCATGATCTCTGCATCGGCTCTTGCCTCCAGGTTCGTGCCCCCGTTTGAGTTCCTACCGTGGCTTTCCTCTATGATGGACTGTATTGTAGAAGCATCGGGAAAATAGACCCGCTCTTCCCCAAGTTACTTCTGGTCAAGGTGTTTTATCACAGCCGGTAGAAACCTTAACTGAGACAATCGCCTAAGGCCATCAGCTTTGCCGGACAGAGCTGAGCTAAGGTTCCAGCCTTGGTTCCTAAGTCAGGATCTGCAGAGGAAGAGAATAGAGGCTTTCCCACAGAGATGTTACAGTCAGTCATTTAAAACTGATTTACTGAGCATCTACCACCTACCTGCGTTACTTAAACAGTTCTGTGACCGTGGTCCAAATCCCCACAACTGAAAGGAGGAGACCCAGTTTACTTTTTGACTCACAGTTTCGGAGAGATTTCGGTCGAGCACTTGAGAGAAAGTAGGTTAGCTGCAGTGGCCCCAGCTACGGGTGGAAGCTTGCACTCTAGCTGTTCACATGATGGGAGACAGGATGTAGCCCGGAAGCAGGGGTTGCTCTGTCAAAGGACCATCACCAGTGACCCATTTCTCACAGCTGGACCCCACCTCATAAAGGCTCTGACAACCTTCAAATTAGTGCCCAAGGTTGGGGACAGAGCATTTAAATATGAGCCTGCTGGGGACATTTCAGATCGAGATTCAGCAGTGAGACATGGGCGCAATCTCTATCCTGCTGAAGCTTGTGCTTTGTGGTGAGCAGAATGTAGGCAAGGTGGAACCTGACAAATGCCAAGGGGAGAACGTAAGGGGAGTCTGGGGCTTCTTTTCATTAGTAAGTTAGCAAGAGCTCATTGGGAAGGTGCTAATTCACACATTTCAAACACAAAGAGGGCTACGGACTTGTGCTGAGAATGTAGTGTATATAATTGCTTTTCTTTTCTCTTTAGAGAACCCCTGACAGGTGTCTTGCCCAAGATCTCTGAAGAAACCACTTGTACATGGACCCTCCAATCCAGAAAGGCACCTTTCAGTACCCTAGAATCCATTTTTTTTTTTTTTT
>JADRCD010181706.1:0-10329 GCA_019843815.1 Montemys delectorum
GTTCCACAGCAACCCTCTCTCTCTGGACTAAATGTTGCAAATTAAACTCTTAATTTCCCTTTTGAAAATCTGCGACCATGAAATTATAGATTTGATCCTGAATTTGTTTTCTTGCATTTGTTCTGTAAAAAACCACATGTTTGGCCTCAGGTTATTTCCCTGAATTTCTTGAAAAAGATTTTATTTTTTTCTATTTTATTTATGAAGATTTAGGACAAAGCACCATGTTCTGGTTTACCATATGTAGGGGATGCTTAATATAAGGGATCAACTATGATTATTATATATGACATTATAGCAATAACTTGCTGTTAGTTTTCAGATGTTAATTACTTATAATACATTTCTAATAATGATTTGTAAATAGAGTTCATGTGTTGAAGGTTGCTATTTGGTGCACTCACAATGATAGTCACAATGAAAGTAAAGCCACTGGACACTGTCTCATTTTCATTTAATAGGTGAGTACACACTGGGTGAGAGATTGAGCTGGAATCACTTTGGTTTGGGGATTATCATTCTCATAGTTGAATTAAGCTGCTATAAAATATATTCTGAACTTAGTAGTTTATGAACAATAGGGCCTGCTCCTCAGAGATAGCCTTTTCTGTGTGCTTACACAGAAGTAGTAGCTAAGCGTTTCTCTGAAGGTTTTATTTTACATAAAGACTGATCTTATTCATGAAGGCATAGCTCTTATAACCTGACAACTTTCCAAAGTCCCTATCTCATAATGGGACCACACTCTGTGGTCAACATATGGAATTTGAAGGTGTACTAACAAGTAAACAATAACAATGGGTAAGCGAAGATTCTTGTCCTTACGTGTCATGTGGTAGACACTGTATGCTAAGAAAGGTGGGCATAATCAGAAAGGAGGCTGATGTCTGGTTTTAGTTTCTGCATTAATTCTAGGTTTCCCTTACCTGGCATCCTCTCCTAGTGTTGGTTTATATTTACGTGCCTCACTTTATATAGTTACTGTTCATTACTATTCTTCATTGAGTGGGCTTTGACCAGATGGGCTTTTCTATTGGGCTTCTTTGTATACATTTTAACTACAATAAGACACGAATATTTACTTTGTTAATCTATTTCTAACTATTCATACATTTATTAATAACTAATATTATTTCAATCCCAGAAATACATACATAAATGAAACTTGTTTTCCAATTTTCAAGGATGTTGATCTATTTGGAAAGATATTAGGGAACAAGCCATTGTAATTTAATTATATGACTTCAAGTTGAATTTACAATTTACATGATTTTTACATAATCTCACAGGCTAGCAGTGCATGGAGTAGAGGATATGAGGAACTTGCTTAACAGAAAGTAAAGCTTTGTTCAGTGCTGTCAAACAAAATTGACATATAAGTCTTATGGAGAATCCACCTCATCTCAATTCAGAATGAAGCATAAGGGATTTATCAGCAACTGCTCTTTTTGTTCATTTCACTTCACTATGATACTCAATGACCGATCTAATGCTTTCACATCTTTAAACATACTGTGGAAATTATTAGTCATGAAATTATTCATTTGTAATGCTGTTGGCATGAGTTAATATACTATTGGGTTGTACTTGTATGTTAGAGCCCATGAAGCCTGGCTCACTTCTTACCAGAGCAAAACAGGGTGGTGGAGATCAACACCCTGCTAAATATATGAGTCTAAGGAAATTCAGAAATCTATAAAGTGGGCATATTATAGTCAGTGGAGATGGAAAAATTATGCTGTGATGAAGATAGAGGAACACCTACCACAAGCTAAGGTGTATCTCATGAAGACCACACCCATCAAGAGCTAAGTGTGTACAATTTTTATAACTGGTGGTAGGACTGGTATGATAATCAGAGCTCTAACAATTAGTTTTGGATAATCAATGATAAGTTCTGGGAGGAACACAAAAAATAATACTTCTATTGTTTAAATACATGAATTCTTTCATAAATCTCAAAGTGCAGGTTTTGGCAAACATCTTCAGGATTATGTTCTCTCAGTGTTTCATTAAGGGTCAGACTTGCCCCAGAATGACCAGAATACCCAGAGAAGCTTCCTCTAAATCTTTTCCATCTGATGCACGGTCACCTGCAGAGATGATTGACAGCTAGAAATGGAAAGCCTCCAGGCCTTTTCAAGAATGATTGCTGTTGGAGCTGAGTAAATACAATTTTCTCAGGACACAGCATATTTGGAGTTCAATCTAGCTTCAGCTGTGGTCTAAATTATAAAAATTCCACAGAGGTGCTGAACATATCCACACCCATCTCAGGTTCATAAGCTGTGGTTAGATGCCCTGGGAACACTTGAATCAGTCTCTCATGAATTCTCTACATTCTCTCAACTGTAGTTGAAACTTGTGCCAAACTGTAGTAGAAACTTGTGCCTCATGGCCTCCTGCTACTTTATTGAGTGAATCCATCCATGTACCATCTTCCCTGATTCTGAACCCATGAAAAAGGACATGTGTCAGAGAAATGTGGACACGTATATCCAAACTGATGCTAAGATAAACTCACCTTCAATCTTGTACATTTTAGTCACTTGGCTTTCACACAAAGCAGAGAAACAACCTTAAAGATGCAAGTTCCAAGAGCCTGCTTTAGTCTCTGCATTACTGGGGAAAAAGCTCTATTTTCTTCTTGATGAAAAAAGAAAATCTTCAAAGGGGCTGAATGTGCATCTCATCAGTACAGTACTTGTCTAGAATGGACAAGCATCCACATTTCCAAAGGAAAAGTTAATTCTATTACCAAATTATGCAAATCCAAGTATGCCTATGTCCCGCCATGTTTCAAATGATAATTCTTTCACTCTGAATTGTAGTTTTTAGGAAATGTATACTTACAATGCTGCTGCAGTTTTCATGTGCCATTGCCATGCCTCCTTCCCTTTCTTAAGTAATTCTTTGGTCTCTTCTATCACAGAAATGCTGTTCTTGAGTTAGTGCTATCCTCAAGTTGTACGATGGTCCCTCTTCTTCCTCACAAGCATTAACTTTTTTAAAGGGTAAAGATGGTGATATTTGAAAGAAGTTATAGATGAGATGGTGCTTCAACTTTCTACTCTACAGATCCATGGAGAGTGTGAGAGGCATAACTCCAAGCGTGTCATGTGAACCATCCTAGGAAGAGACCCACTTTATAATCCTGTAAGGGACTTTTAATGAGCACAAGTTGTGGAAGAAGGTTTGGGTGAAAAGAAAAATCAGAGAAATCAGGCATGCATGAGACAGATGTAAGTCCCAGTGACTAAGGCTTGTAGAACAGTGATTCTTAAAACTCTGCAAACACAAAATCCGTAAGTCTACTGTTCCCATATGAAACTACAGATTCCCAGCTTCCTGCAGTGAGTTTTACCATGAAGCAACTGTGATGGGATAGTCCCAGCAAGTTGATTTGCATGTGTGTGGGGGCATGCATGCATGCATACCTATGTGCTAGTATTTAGACCTTTACTGATAAGTTTAGGTGATGGATGGGGCTTGTGGTCATTTGAATTGGAGACATAATGTTAGGCTTATGTGCTTGAACACCTAGTTTCCTGTTGGAGGCACTCCTAGGAAGGTTATAGAATCTTTAGGAGGTTAAGCCTTGCTAGCTGAGTCCACCTGGTGGGTGGACTTTGATGTTTTATAGCCTATCCTTGTTTTATGTTCTCTTTCTCCTTCTTCTTCTTTTTCCTCCTCCTCCTTCTTCCTCCTCCTCCCTCTCCTCCTCCTCCTCCTCCTCCTCCTCCTCCTCCTCCTCCTCCTCCTCCTCCCTCTCCTCTTCCTCCCTCTCCTCCTCCTGCTCCTCCTCCTCCTCCTCCTCCTTCTCCTCCTTCTCTTCTTTTGTCTTTCCTTTTTACCAGTGGATGAGAGTGTGATCAAGAAGCTTCCTGAAGTATCGCTATGTTTCCTATGACTGCTGTCGGCCTTCATCATCATAATGAATTTTATATGTTTGCAATCATAGGCCAAAACAAGCCCTTTCTCCCTTAGGTTGTTTTGATTCCAGGTTTTTTTTGTTTTTTTTTTTTTTTTATGAAATATAAAGGTGACTAATGCAGATTTCTCCACAGAACCCCATGGATTGTCTGTTTAGAGTTGCCTCTTGTTTGCTTGGCTGATAATTTAGCCAGCAGACGTGCTATTGTGATTTTATTCTCAAGCAGTTATCTATGATTGCTTTGGTGGAAAGTTATACAATGAGGCAAATGAGTCCAAGTTATAACTACTACAGTGATTATATGTAGAGAATTCATAACCAGTGATACTTTTTTTGGGTTATGATGTTAAGACAAACTTCTATAAGTCTCAGTTGTTATGGTGTGAAGGCAAGATGGACAGAAGTCACATACTTTAGGTGTAATATTTTAAAGATACATCTGAATTTTCTTATGAGTGGATTATAAAAATTTTCTGCACTGAAAACTGGGCAACTTATAGATATTATTGACTGAGGCAGAAAAGAGAGAATAGGTACCAAGCTTTCCACAATCACTAAGATCAGTTTTGGTACATTGAGGGGAGCACACATCAGTCTTATGATGGTGGTTAATGTTACAAGTGCCTGGAACTCCTCAGAGAAGTTTGGGTGCAAGATTCAGATTCTTTATGATGATTTCCTACATTGAGTTTGTTGTTCCATGATCTTCATATATTGTGTAAAACATTTTTCTGCATGTCTCAGTGCATGTACTTTTTGAGTGAGATAAGGCTTAAATCATTGTCCATTGAATTAAGCAAATTTCTCTTCATGATTTGGTGAATTTTATCTGAAACATCAAAGGTCTTATTTTGTTAAAATGATAAGTGCAACAATCAGTCTTTACATGAAATAAATAGCTTGAGAATGCTTCAAGTGTAGCTCCATGGTGAATGAAATTGCTGACATGCACAAAGGCACACATTAAATCTTTATTGCTCACTCTCTTGTTTAGAAAAAGAAGTAGATTAAGGACAGACTTCTGGAGACCACAGCAATATGTGCATGGTGAGAATTATAGGAGCAGAAAGTTCACAAACAGTTAAGAAGATTGAAGTATGAACATAGGCTTTGGTGGTTAGAAAGCCTTTGCGTGTGGGAAACCCCAAGGCTTGACACTATTCCTGATGCTATGGAGTGCTTATGAAAAGGGGTCTATCATGGCTGCCCTCTGAAATGCCCCACAAGCAACTGAAAGAGTCAGATGCAGACATGTGCACCCAACCAATGGACAGAAGCTGCTGACCCCTGTGGTTGAATTAGAGAAAATCTGGAAGAAGTTGAGGAGGAGGGTGACCCTGTAGGAGGACCAGCAGTCTCAACTAACCTGGCCCTTTCGAATCTCGCAGACACTGAGCCACCAACCAGGCAGCATACACCAGCTGATATGAGGCCTTGAACATATATACAGCAAAGGACTGCTGGGTCTGGACTCAGCCAGAGAAGTAGCACCTAACCCTAGAGACACTTGGGGCCCCAGAGAGTGGGGTTTGGTGGGGTGGGGGCGGGGGGAGGGGAGGGAACGGACATCCTCTTGGAGACGGGCAGGGCGGGAGGAGGTGTGAGATGTGGAACAATTGGAGGGTGGACAAGGAGGGAGATAAAGTCTGGACTAAGGAAGAAAATAAATAAATAAAAATAATAGATAAAAAGGAAAGCCTTTGAGTAACCCGACAAGAGAGGACTTGAAGAGGAGAACTCTGCTTTTATCCTGGAGCAGATTTTGTTGAGAAATGAGAAACCAGATGAAATTTTAAAGGAAAAGTAAATGAAAGGCTGTAGCTTAAGGGAAAACCAGGTCTATTGTAAAGGTGAGTTTGAACAGAAATGAAGGACAGTTCTCATGAGAGAAGGACAGAGTTGGGACCAGGAGCATGAACTATGGTCTTGGTCTCAGATATGAGGAAACATTCAGACACGTAAAACTGAAGAACGCCTCAAATGCAGAGTGTATACAGAGATGGAAGATAGGCGTTATGGAGATGCTGATGGTCTCACCAAGATTTTGACATGATAAAGAGTAGAGGTGAGAGAATTCATGGGAATTCATAATGATAAGGGGTTAGAACTGTGGCTTCAGACAGAATTAGCTCACGACACAATAGTTGATAAATTGTACATTGAAAAATTGGAACTTGTCCTAATGATGATGATTAGGGTCATCTCATTTTAATTTACTAAGGACTTGCTATCCAAGATTCAGGGAGGGCATCAACATTGCACTACTTATGCATGATTATGATACAAAGAGACACCAGAGGTTTCTTGTTCAAAAACATAAAGGTCATCCTCAGTGGCGTGCAGGTGAGGTAGACACAGTGATGATATACGGATGTAGTTTAGAGAAACTGACAATTCTCTATCAGTAATCTTGAAACCCAAAATGTATTCTTAAGTCAGGCATTTTATCTTCTATGGCCTGGAGAAATATTCAAATAGTCACCACTAATACTTGCTAATTGACTCAGAATTAATCCAGGTGGCTACAGCCCACACCATCTGCTTTGGACCCTCTTTCCAGTCTGCTGTCCTGGATTTCTCTGCCATTGGCATCATATCTTGGAAACCTTCCCTCTTCCTGGCCCCAGCAGATTGATTACCTATTTGAACAGTCTGCTCTGCTTTGGACAATCACTGAAACATGTGCAGCTTCTCAAATTACCCTCCACGGCACCAGCGGCCAGCTGGAAGTGGTGTCTCGCCTTTCTTTGCAGCCCCCTGGACACTTGCTGTGCCCATTTAAGGGGCATTGAGATGATGCACTGCTTTGTCCCTAGACTGGACAGATTCTGTGTTCAAATTGCTGTTGGAAACTCTGACACTATTGGTGCCTTAGCTGTATGTTAAAATACCGACAATCATATAAGATAAAGTATAACTCCTAAAGGGATGCAACTACGGTGACCATGAAGCATGCTCACAAACACAATGATGTCATGACAGGAAAATTTGACTCACATCAGAATAATCACTAAGATTTTTTTTTTTAAGTTGGAATAGTTGCACGATATTTGCTGAATCATTATTATGCCCTGTGTAATTTAAAAGCATCACTGGGAAGAATAATAATTTGGGTTTGAGTGAATTTGCAAATAGGAAATATTTCAGTGTTTGCCTTTAGAATTTCTTAAGCAGGGCAGCCTCAGACATAGTTCTACCTAGTTTTCCTGGGTTTTTTGTTTTTTGTATGTGTGTGTGTGTGTGTGTGTTTTGTTTTGTTTTGTTTTGTTTTTTTGCTGGCTTTCTAAGTGATTCATACTGCTGTGAAATGAATGGGCAGGAAGCTGCCCTTTGTCACTCATCAATATCCTCTAGCATTATCTGCATCATCTGTAACAAAGCCAGTAATGTGAATAATTTAATTTTTTTCTTTCTGTTTTCCTGTAGTTTTTGACCTTAAGCTATTGTGTTCCTTTGGGGACTTTAGTGTCCACATCTGTAATTTGATTGGTTGACACACTCTTCTAAAAGCTGTGAGGTTTATATGAAGTTGTTGAAGTGACTCTGATTTTATAACATACAGCACAGACACAAATTTACAAAGTCATTCTTTATATTTTCCTCAATGGGCATCAAGCAGGGAAACATTAGTCATGTGGATTTAAGCCTTCCTGCTTCAGAGTAGGTCCTCAGCTCAGTGTGAGCAATGATGAATATCCTGTCATAGCAAGTCATGAGACTGAATGATGGAACATACTCAAGTATTATAAAAGGACAATTGTTTATATGGCAAGCTATTAATCTGTAGTCCTTTCTTTTCTATTTAAATGTGGTCATTGCTTCATAATAGAGAGACTATTTTTATTTATGTAACCATTGCTCAAGAAATCTATTTCTACATACACATACACACACACACACACACACACACACATTTGTAAGTGCCCATATGTAGGGATATGTAGAGTCATGTAGAGGCCAGAGGTCAAATTCATATTTCTCCTATTACTAGCTACTTTGTTTCTTAATGAGATTTATTATTATTATTATTATTATTATTATTACTACTACTACTACTATTATTATTATTAGCATGATCACCTTCATCAACAACATTATCATTATCATCATTATTTTGTAGAGATTCTCTGAACATGGATCTGGCCAACTAAACTAGATTGATAGGGTAATTCAGAATATCCTTTTCTCTGCAGTCCCAGCATTAAGGTTGCAGACACTCACTGCTCTTTCTGGCCATTTAAATGAAGAGTTTTGTATTCAAATTCAAGTCCTTCTTCTTGCACATCAAATACTTTATCCATTAACTCATCTCCCTAGCTACTGCTATTTTAAAGCAGATAAAAATTTACATATATGGAGTTTCACTTTTTCCATATCACTAGATGAATGGTAGCTAAAGAAAGCATCACTCAACTGCTTCAAAATCATTTTCTCTTCAATTGAAATATTTGCATATTTATTCCTGGGAATATTGTTTGTTATGAAGTGAATAACCCAATTTACTTTCACAAATTGATTGGGGAACTTCATTACGACATTCACCCAGGCAGCATATAAATCTATTTAAAATTCTAATACTTCCACTTTTGTTAAGATGGAGAAAAATTCTTTTTTTTTTTTAATTAGGTATTTTCTTTATTTACATGTTCATTTTCCCTTTCCCAGGTTCCCCTCCAAAACAAACAAACAAACAAACAAACAAACAAACAAAAACAAGAACAAACCCCTTTTGCCTCCCCCTTCCCCATGCCTGTCATCGCACCCTCTCCCACTTATTGGCCCTGGCATTCCCCTACACTGGGGCACAAAACCTTCACAAGGCCGAGGTCCTTTACTCCTATTGATGATCGAATTTGCAATCCTCTACTATATATCTGCTGCCAGTACATTCAATCCCACCCTGTATAGTCCTTGATTGGTGGTTGGGTCCCTGGGAGCTCTGAGGGTACTAGTTAGTAATTGTTGTTCGTCCTAAGGGGCTGCAAACCTTTCAGCTCCATAGAACCTTTCTCTAACTCCTTCATTGGGGACCGTGTACTCAGTTCAATGAATGGCTGTGAGCCTCTACATCTGTATTAGTCAGGTATTGTAAGAGCCTCTCAGGAGATAGCTATATGCTTGTCCTTCCTTCAGTCTCTGCTCCATAGTTAATCTCTGCCACTCCTTCTGTGGGTGTTTGATTCCCCTTTTTAAGAAGGAATGAAATGTCCACCTTTTAGTCTTCCTTCTTCTTAAGTTTCTTGTGGTTTGTGGGTCGTTCTTCCTGTATTCCAAACTTCTGGGCTAATAACCACTTATCAAAGAATGCATACCATGTGTGATCTTTTGTGATTGGGTTACCTCACTCAGGATGATACTCTCCAGATCCATCCATTTCCCTAAGAATTTCATAAATTCATTGTTTTTAATAGCTGAGTAGTACTCCATTGTGTAGATGTACCACAGTTTCCGTATCCATTCCTCTGTTGAGGGACATCTGGGTTGTTTCCAGTTTCTGGCTATTATAAATAAGGCTGCTATGAACATGGTGGAGCATGTGTCCTTATTACATGATGGAGCATCTTGTGGGTATATGCCCAGGAGTGGTATGGCTGGGTCCTCTGGTAAAACTATGTCCAATTTCCGGAGGAACCACCACACTGATTTCCAGAGTGGTTGTACCGGTTTGCAATCCCACCAGCAATGAAGGAGTGTTCCTATTTCTCCGCAGCCTCTCCAGCATCTACTGTCACCTGAGTCTTTTATCCTAGCCAATCTGACTGGTGTGAGGTAGAATCTCAGAGTTGTTTTGATTTGCATTTCCCTGATGACTAAGGATGTTGAACATTTCTTTAGGTGTTTCTCAGCCATTTGGTGTTCATCAGTAGAGAATTCTTTGTTTAGCTCTATGCCCCATTTTTTAATAGGGTTATTTGGTTCTCTGGAGACTGACTTATTGAGTTCTTTGTATACATTGGATATTAGCCCTCTATCAGATATAGGGTTGGTAAAGATCTTTTCCCAATTTGTTGGTTGCCGTTTTGTCCTATTGACAGTGTCTTTTGCCTTACAGAAGCTTTGCAACTTTATGAGGTCCCATTTGTCAATTCTTGATCTTAGAGCAGAAGCTATTGGGGTTCTCTTCAGGAAATTTTCCCCTGTGCCTATTTGCTCGAGGTTCTTCCCCACTTTACTTTCTATTAGTTTCAATGTATCTGGTTTGATGTGGAGGTCCCTGATCCACTTGGACTTGAGCTTTGTACAAGGAGAAAGGAATGGGTCGATTTGCATTTTTCTACATGTTGACCTCCAGTTGAGCCAGCACCATCTGTTTAAAATGCTGTCTTTTTTCCACTGTATGGTTTTAGTTCCTTTGTCAAAGATCAAGTGACCATAGGTGCATGGGTTCATTTCTG
>JADRCD010181707.1:0-14710 GCA_019843815.1 Montemys delectorum
AAAGAAAGAAAGAAAGAAAGAAAGAAAGAAAGAAAGAAAAGGGCTGTCGAGATGGCTCAGCAGGTAAGAGCACTGACTGCTCTTCCCAAGATCCTGAATTCGGATCCCAGCAACCACATGGTGGCTCACAACCACCCATAATGAGATCTGACACCCTCTTCTGGTGCATCTGAAGACAGCTACAATGAATTAGGCAGGAGCGAGGGGGATCAGAGCTAGCCTGGGCTAGAGCCAACAGGGCCGACATAGGTGCTGAAGTCAATTTCCAGCAGCCACACACATGATGGCTCATGGCCATCTGTACAGCTATAGTGTACTCATACACATAAAATTAAAATAAATCTGAACAAAAAGAATAGGAGGACATAAATCTCTTTCACCATTGTATTTTGAGTCTAGCATGCTCAACATATTGATTAATGTGTAGGTATTTCTGGACTATGAAGACCCACGTGTAACATGTGTAAATGTGGGGATGGGATGGCTCTCTAAGTGACGTTTGCCTTGTGGTGTTTGACCAGCTTCTCAGAGGTCCCTTGAGCAAACAATCTAGAGTTAATGCTCTAGATCTCATTATAAATCCAATTTTCTCATACGTTATTAATTGTATCTGAATCAACATGTTTCTTATAAAACATTCCAGGCCACATCCAATAGAGTGACTTAAAAGATTTAGAGCAAACTATTGTTAATTTGTTTCCTGGTCCACTATGAGATTGTCTGTCTAGAGCATTTCTCTGGAAAACATTGTTTTTGGGTCATGGCTCAGTCATCAATGGGCAAGTGAACCATGTGAAGATCTGACTGATAGTGTCTGGAATGCCTGCGAGTCTGGGTGTCCTGCAAGATCCACGTGATCCTGGGCACGTCTAGTCCAAATAACAAACTATGAAGCATACTTCAGACATTGTTCTCTACATTTGCATGCTTATTTATCTGAACCCTAGATACTATCCATTCCAAATATAGTTGTGAAGATCCTAGTCTCAGTTTTTGTTTTTGTTTTTGTTTTTGTTTTTGTTTTACTTTGTCTTCAGATGTAGAGATCTAGTAAGCATGGAGTATTCCTAAATCCTAATTGGATTCTTCCACCTCCCAGAGCCTTCAAAATGTATCTAGTTAAGCATGAAGAAGGGAAATGTGCTTCCTCTTCTTGGTCACTAAGCTTCTGTTGGGGAAAAAATGAGAAACGCAAAGCCCCTATTTATAAATAATTCCCTTGGTGGTATTATCTATAAACAAGTAGGCCTCAAATAAAACTTCCCTCCAGAAATGAGTGGTTTTCCTCAATCTTGACTGCTGACAAGAATGATACACAGGGTTGTATAATTATCAGTGTTGTCTCTATCCACTAAATAGTCTAATCTTATTTGCCTGCATGATGGGATATTAGGTGTTGAACTCAGGTAGGGGGTATTGGAACTGGAGAATCAATATGCTAAAAAATGTCTTCTGAAGTAGTTTTAGAGAGAGAAAAGCTTCCTCATTATTTAGTAATTGTTGCTGAAATGCCGCACTTGTAATCATTTGAGGATAGTTTATCACTTCCAAAAGCTATATGTCAGAATTATATGGTCCACGATTGTATCACATGGACACAATTTGCTTCCATTTAAATGTAGTCAAGATTTAATAAAAATAAGTCAACCACTATCTGCAGAAAGTTTGATGGAATTTGTGTTATTTGGGTACTTACTAGTATGAGTTCTATTGCATAATATTTTGCTTTTTATGTATTATCTACTGTGATTTTTGTCTAGGAAGAATATTATATTGAATGTATTCTAGTACAGAGGACATAGATGAGTTCTAGCCTTATCACTTGACTAATGAAAACTAATCATGGTTAAAAAATTACTTAAAACACAGCAGGACCATGAATTTATCAGAATCATCTTCCTGGGTCTCTTCTAGCACCCCATCTCTATTAATGCCAAAGCTTCTTGTCACAGTTTTACAATCTAGCAGTTTATGCTGACCTTTGAAGGCATCATTTCCTATTTATTCACATCCACCAAGCCCATTTCATTTTCTCTCTTCCATTTGCAGTATGCATTTTATGTTAATTTCCATAGCTTAAGTGTCATATGTGACCATTTTTCCTCTGCTCAATTAATAAATCAATCTACTTTAACCATATCTCTTTTCATTCCATCTCACCTATCTTAAGGGCATCTTTAGGGACCCCTAAATCTCTTATAATAAAGATAAATATGACCAGGCATCTTCTAACTTAACAGTGTCTCTGATCTAGCCTCTTTCTTGTTTTAGCCACACTAATTTTAATACATACTCCAGTATATTGCTTCTCTTCTATAACAATATTTGGTATGAAACATCATTCTTCTAGCATCTACTCTTCCTACACATTCCAGAACTTTCTTAGGAAGATCTTTTCCTTCCAACATTATTAAGGAACTAACTCAAGTTGTAGATAGTATCAAGAATCACAGCTATACTTAAAACGGTTGCATTTATAACTTATTTGTGATGCTTTCATTAACATGCATAAATTTTCAGGGATTACACATTTTAAGGCAGGAGTCATGCTTTTATCTTGAACATAAAGTTCCTTACTAAGCATTGATCATAATATAGCCAATTCAAAAGAGAAAAGCTGAAGTGGAGATGGAAGAATGGATATAAAAAAATGAGTTAAAGAAAAAAGAAAGGACAAATGGATGTGGAGATAGGAAAAATGAAGGAAGAGGGGAAGTAAAGGAAAGAAAGGACAGGGAAGAAGGAAGAAAGAAAATGAAAAAAGCTTAGGTTTTTTTTCTTTTTTTTTTCTTTTTCTTTTCTTTTTGTAAAGATGCTAGAATAACAACCTATTCATATGGTTTTTTTCCCAGACAAAATGGTACATAGGAGAGTTGGAGGGAAAAGGGGGATTGGGGAATTATATAATTATATTACAATCTTAAAATCAGAAAATGAAGCAAAATTTTTAAGGATGGCATATATCTTCCAACCTTTTCCTTACTGACATACCCACCCTAGCAAGGTCTCATTTCCTAGTTTCTATAACCTCCCCAAATGATACAACCAAATAAGGAAAAGCATTCAATCTTAAATCCATAAGGGAGATTTTATATTTAATTTCATTATATACACATGTATTTTCATGATATCTCATTTCTATCATTCACTTATCATTTTGGTTTTGTCCTTATCTTGCTAATATAATGTTACAGTGACCAGGAAGTAATCAGAATATCTGATATTCCAATTTCATACCCCCTGAGTTTGTAACCAGCTATGGGATTGCTGAATTATACGGTGTTGTTAGTTTTTTAATGACTCTTCATAATGTCTCCCTACTAGCTAGATTCTTGCACACCCCTCCTATTACATACGGATCCTCCCTTCAACATATAGTTGCCAATATTTTTAATTATTTGTCTTTTTAATAATATCCATTTAAAGTAGCTGCCCACAATCAATCTTATCTTAAATTGGAAAAAGCTGAAAGTATTTCTTCTAAGATATAAAGCAAGTCAAGACTATCATTTTTACTTCTTTTCTTTGGGATAGAAGACTCAACAGGAGCTACTCTTTGTTTTTTGTTGTTGTTGGTTTTGGTGTTTTGGGGTTTTTTTGTTGTTATTGTTTTGTTTTTTGTTTTTTGTTTTTTTGTTTTTTGTTTTTTTTCTTTTTGGAGACAGGGTTCCTCTGTGTAGCCCTGGCTGTCCTGGAACTCACTCTGTAGACCAGGCTGGCCTCGAACTCAGAAATCTACCTGCCTCTGCCTCCCAAGTGCTGGGATTAAAGGCGTGGACCACAACCACCCAGTTTAGGAGCTACTCTTTGTGAGAAAGAAAGAGAATACATCTGTAAACATGGATGTTTGATTTTTTTTTTCCTTTCTAATTTTCATGTTCTCTTCCTTTCTCTTGAGTAGTAGCTCCTTCTAACTCTTCTAGCCCCCAGAAGGGAAGTGAAAGTGATATCCTAGAAGAAATACTATGAATTCCTTCTGAGGTCACAGCCAAGTTGGACATCTATGACAGAGGTAATGATGCTAAAATGTTGATGAGTAACTGTTTTTTTTTTCCTTCAGGAAAAACATGTGTTAGAATCTGGCCTAGACCGTTGTGATGTCCAGATCCATGCTGCACCAAGGTCTAAGCCTGGGTCTATGGTCCTACTTCAGCTGTGATCTGGTCTTCAGCTGTGATCTGGTTTGATGTTCATGGCCTAGCTGAAAGTCATGTGAATGTTCATGGTAAGTCCTTCAGCTTGAATCCATGTTGATGTCTATGGGCTTTGAGGCCAGATTGATATGAATGACACCTGAAGCCTTGTTGATGGCCTTAGCCAGTGCTGCTGCTGAGGGTTGTGACGGTGTCTATGGCTCCTGCAGTGGCAGAGAGCCATGTTGATGCCCATAGTCTGTACTGCCACCATGCTGCAGTCCATGGTACATGTGACACTGGAGATCATTGTCCATGGTCCACTCTGTGGCCACAAACCATGTGTAAGTTCATGATCCAGGCTCCCACTGACTATAAAAGACAAAGACGCTACTTTTGTCATAGGAGTAACTTCTTCAGACTCACAGTTGAGAAGAGGGACATAGAAGTCTTCTGTAGCAACCCAAAACCAGCCCTCACAAAAGTAACAGACTAGATAAAAAGCTATCTAAGAGAACTCTTTAATATTCTGATAAGAATGTTGATTATATAGCTCTCCACAAATGATGGCTTCTGGCAGGGGTGAAATGGGGAAGGATTCAGTTTTCTATAAGGTGGTGTTAACCCAGAGTTTGAGCTCCAATGACTATATGACCAACACAAATTAAACTTGATCTCTTGCTCCTCCTCCTCCTCCTCCTCTTCTTTTTCTTTTGTGCTTGTGTTTGTGTGAGGACATTCCAGGAGTAGAGATGCCAAGCCTGGGTGGACTGGGAAGTGAGTGTATGCTCAAGGTTCAAAATGTGGAATTCCCAAGTAAGCAATAAAAATATTTTATAAATGAAGTTAAAAGCAGCAAAAACAACAAAAAACAACCAAAGAAACAAACAAAAAAAGAAACAACAACAAAAACCAGAACTGTCCCAATCTGGCCTAGAATATTATTCTGGATCTTAGTAGAAATCATACAGTATCAGGAAACTGCAGAGTCAAGTTCAGCTGTCTGGGTTTTGTTTCAGATTTTAAGAGTTCAAGATTCTATGTTTCTAACAAATTCCCAGGTAACCTGAGAATTGCTGGTTCAAACCGTGCATGCCCTACACTCCCCACAGGCAGCTCAGAGAAGACCTTTCAATTTGAAAAGAAGATAGAGGGACTGACCAATACTCTTAAGTGACTAGCCAAGTCATCATTACCAGTGAAAAACTGATGTTCATACCACATAGCTCAAGGTGTTGTGGCACTTCTCCCTGTGGGTATTCCTCTTCAAACTCAGTCTCAGTGTACATTCACTGACAAACATTCTACAACATACTTGAGCTATACTCAAAACAGCTCTGAGAAGTCTCAGCCAAAGAAGATGGGATAACTAAATGAAATGTGGTACCCTGTTCATGACTGTGATATCACTGTAAGCTTCTCAAGTCATGTAGGCTTCTAATTGCATCAGCCAACCAAGTGGTGGCAGTGATGCTCCTGTGACTTTTTTTCTTTTTCTTTTTATTAGATATTTTCTTTATTTAAATTCAAATATTATCCTCTTCCTAGTTTCCCCTCCCCGAATCCCTTATCCCCCTCCCCCATCCCCCTGCTCACCAACCCACCCATACATATTTCCCGGCCCTGGCATTGTCCTACACTGGAGTATAAAGCCTTCACAATACCAAGGGCTTCTCCTCTCACTGATGACTGACAAAGCCATCCTCTGCTGCATATTCAGCGGGAGCCATGAGTCCCACCATGTGAGCTCTTTGGTTGGTGGTTTAGTCTCAGAGAGCTCTGGGGGGTACTGGTTAGTTCATATTGTTATTCCTCCTATGGGGCTGCAAACTTCTTTAGCTCCTTGGGTCCTTTCTCTAGCTCCTCCATTGGGGACCCTGTGTTCAGTCCAATGGATGGCTGAGAGCATCCTCCTCTGTACTTGTCAGGCACTGGCAAAGTCTCTCAGGAGACAGCTATAGCAGGCTTCTGTCAGCAAGCACTTGTTGGCATCCACAATAGTGTCTGGGTTTTGTGACTGTATATGGCATGGATCCCCAGGTGGGGCAGTTTTTGAGTGGCCTTTCTGTCAGTCTTTGCTCCATACTTTGTCTCTGTAACTCCTTCCATGATTATTTTGTGTCCCCTTCTAAGAGGGACTGAAGTATCCACACTTTGGTCTTCCTTGTTCTTGAGCTTCATGTCGTCTATGAATTGTATCTTGAGTATTCTGAACTTCTGGGCTAATATCCACTTATCAGTGAGTACATACCATGTGTGTTCTTTTGTGATTGGGTTACCTTACTCAGGATGATATTTTGTAGTTCTATCCATTTGCCTATGAATTTCATGAATTCACTATTTTTAATAGCTGAGTAGTACTCCAATGTGTGAAATGTACCACATTTTCTGTATCCATTCCTCTGTTGAGGGACATCTGGGTTCTTTCCAGCTTGACTATTATAAATAAGGTTGCTATGAACATAGTGGAGCATGTGTCCTTATTACATGTTGGAGTATCTTCTGGGTATATGCCCAGAAGTGGTATAGCTGGGTCCTCTGGTAGTACTATGTCCAGTTTCCTAAGGAACCACCAAACTGATTTCCAGAGTGGTTGTACCAGCTTACAATCCTACCAGCAGTGGAAGAATCTTCCTCTTTCTCCATAACCTCACCAGCACCTGCTGTCACCTGAGTTTTTGATCTTAGCTATTCTAACTAGTGTGAGGTAGAATCTCAGTGTTGTTTTGATTTGCATTTCCCTGATGACTAAGGATGCTGAACAGTTCTCTTTGTGATCTTCAGCCATTTGGTATTCCTCAGTTGAGAATTCTTTATTTAGCTCTGTACCCCATTTTTAATAGGGTTATTTGGTTTTCTAGAGTCAAACTTCTTGACTTCTTTGTATATATTGGATATTATCCCAATATGTGACCTTTTAAAAGTTTCTGCAGTGTCTTTTTGATTTTCTTAAGATGTCCAGTGACCACATGAAACATAGAATTCTGCATTTTCATATATATTTCTTACACATACTCTATATCTCAATATCAATGCTCAAGAAAGCTTTGAGTCCTCAATTCTCCTGCCTCAGCTTCCAAAGTTTTAGGATTACAGGCATACAGCACCATGCCAATATTATAGTATATTTATTTCTTATAATATGTGTTCATATTAATGTTTAATTATAAATGAGGTACACTAAGAATCAACAATAACTGGTAATAAAAAGGAATAATTATAACATTATTATGTGAACATATTCTCTTTAACAAACTACTTTACTGCACTTAAAGAACACTTTACAGCACAAGTTTTTGGACCACATCCAAATTAGCATTATTGATACAGATGTGTAATCCCAGAACTTGAGAGGCTCAAGGTGCAAAGTTAAAATCTTAAAGCCAACTGGGACTACTGAGTAAGTTCAAGGTCTGGGCTCCATGACAAATTGTCTCCAAAGTAATTGCCACATCATTATTCTTATACTCCAAAACCATTCCTAGTAAAAAGATTATTCAAACATCAGCACCGCTGATGAACAGTTCATCTGATTAATCAGATGGCCAACTGACATGTATGTACTGTAAATAACATGGTCATCTTAGGCAAAGGAGTGCTTCCCAACCATAGGGAATTCAGAGCAGAATTGTACAGGGTTCCATCATACAATGTAGATCAAGGTGCACTGGAAGCTTCTGAATTTCAATTTCAGATGATTTTAGAAGTTAGTTGATTGTAACTAAACCTGCACTGTAAAAATGTAGATATAGATTAACTCTCTCTTAGACCCATATTGCCAGTTGAAATGAAGATGCCAATATAGATATTTTAATAGAAAAGCTCAGTTCTTTTTCATGGTACTACCTAGACAGTTAGTTGTGCCAGCATGAAGCTGAATATATCCTTCCCAGCCACTATTTGTTAGAAACTCATTGAAATTGAACAAAATGCCAAAAGATGGAAATATCTCCCCTGCTTAGAATCAATATGATTAATACAGCAAAAATGGCCACACTACCAAAGGCAGTCTGCTGATTACTGCAGTTCCCATCTATAGTCCAACACTGTGCTTCACAGAAATGGAAAGAACAAATTTTATCTTCTCAAGGACACACACACACAAACACACACACACACACACACACACACACACACACACACACCAAACAAAAAATTAGACAATAACAACAACAATAACAAACAGGACAGCTAAAACCATCCTGAATAATAACAGTACTCCTGGAGTTATCAGTATCCCACATTTGTACTTGTGCTATAGAGATGTAGGAATAAAAGAGACTTGGATTTGGCATAAAAACACCCAGACTGATCAATAGAATTGAATTGAAGACATGAGCATTAATCCATACAACTATGGACATCTGTTTGTTTTGGTTTTGGTTTTGGTTGGATTTTTGATTTGTTTTGCTTAAGAAACAAAAAGTACCCACAAACTAAAATGCACAAAAGTGTGTATTTAACTAACCCAAATGGTATTAGTCAAACTAGATGACTCTATGTAGAACAATACAAATTGATCTATGTCTATCGTGCTCAAAACTAAACTCCAAAGGAGCCAAATATCTCAATAGAAGGTGAGATAACCTGAATCTGATAGAAAGCAAACGTGAACTCATAAACTGTGGGAACACACACAGGACCTATACAATTTCACGCCAGACTGAGTCCCAGAACTGAGAGTGGGAAGCATCCATTAGTTTTCCGAACCAGGAAGCTGTTTGAAATTGACAAAGCTGTTGGCAAAGGAAATATTAGTTTTCCTCATTGGAGACTCATTGGGTATATCGACCAGACTCAAATAGTTTGCCAACACAAAATAAACTTAACAGTACTTTTTGGAGACTTTTTGTCTAATTTTTTGTCCTTATTGGTATTTTGTTTTATATTTTTGTTTCTATTTTTTTTTCTGTGTGGAAGGGTTATATGTATGTTTCTTATTTTGTTTGCTTGTTAATTTCTTTTTTTTTTTTTTTAGATAAATAGAGAGGGAAAGAACATAAAGTTGGGTGGGTAGGGAAATGAAGGTGATCTGAGAGGAATTAAAGGAAAAAATGTGACAAAATGTGTTGTATAAAATTATTTTCAATAAAACATTATAGAGGAACACATTAATAATTAAGCTTTAAGAAAGAGAGCAAGGCTAAGCTTAGCTCAGTTTTGAAGTTATCTCATCTCACCTTTAGACATGCTCACAAACAAAGTTCCATATGATTCTAGTCGCAAGTCACACAGGGTTACACCTTCACCGGGCATTTATATCCTCTTATCTGAGGGCCAGAGACCAAAACTGAGGCAGAAAGTCCTAGTCATGTTTACATACTGCCTAAAGTCTTGGCGCACTGGGCCCCAGGGCGTAATAAAATGTCTATGGTTTCATGTAACTAATGTGGAACTATTTGCTACCAAGCTATAACTATTTTTTGCTGGGAGATAGTTCGTAGAGACATTTTTTTCCCATGAGTTTCTCACATTTCTTAAATAGTGTGATCAAAGTCACTAAATGCCCTAGGTTCTAGGTGTGCTCATAAAGAAATGACTCAGATGCTGGACTGCCCTCTGCAGCAAATGAGAAATATGGTTACAGCCTTATGGTGACTTAAATAGGTATGACCCCCCCCCCCCTTCCCCAGACTCAAATACTTGAATGCTTGGTCCATATGGGAATAGCACTATTAGGAGGTGTGGCCTTGTTGGAGTACCTGTTTCTTTGTGGAGGCAGGCTTTGAGGTCTCATATGCTCAAGCCACGCCTAGTGGGACAGTTCTTGCTGCCTGTGGAACAAGATGAAGAGGTCTCAGCTCCTTCTCCAGCACCATGTCAGTCTGAAAGCTGCCATACTTCTCACCAGGATGATAATGGACTGAACCTCTAAAACTGTAAGCCAGACCAATTAAATGTTTTCCTTGATAGGAGTTGCTTTGATCCTGATGTATCTTCATAGCAATAAAACTCTAAGACAAGTCCTAAGGAAAGATGATGGTATCTTTGGAACAAAATCAAGAAAAAGTTAGTACCATTATAATTATATTTGATTTCCTTAGGAATAGACTTTTCATATTCAAAAACTGTTTTATGTAGAGATATTTATCACATAGTGTAGCATCATCCTAAGGACAAGAAGAACCAGCAGATGCTGGTGATGCTGGCTATGTCATACATCTCTAAACAAATCTTGTGTTTGCTGCCAGCAACATGCCAACCTGTAATATGCAATCATGAAAAAAAGAAAAAAGAAAAAACCTCAAATCTTTATGGATCTTGAAAAACATATGGATTTACAAATAAACCTGAGTCTAAAATATTGTTCTTGCAGCCAAATCTTCATGAATTGGGTTAAGTTACTTAATCTTTCTGAATTGGCTTCATCATTTACAAAGATTTATATATATATATATATATATATATATATATATATATATATTCCAAATACAGTATTATATATAAGTTTCATAGAAGAGGGCCTGCTATGTTCATGAAATAAGAATCTTGTCTTGTCAGTGACAATCCTCCCTGGTTTTCCCATAATTCCCATGTCAACCCATTCTGTTCATCTTAATGTGTTTCTTATTGAATGGGCAGTAGACTTTGTCCTCAGTTTTAGGGAGACTGTTACTTACAGGCTAGTTATTCAAAGTACTTTCATATTATATCATTTATTCTGATTTGAGTCTTGGGAAAATATCATCATTAGATTGATTTGATCTTTTCTGAAATATTAGTATAAGTGGCATATCATGATTCTCCTAGAGTTATTAGTTTAAACCTTCTCATAACCTTTTTATGGAGATCTACCAGTAGCTTAAAGAAAGTCCATGTATCGGTTAGCTTTATTTTTCCAACCAGTGGAAGAGACATTAAAAAAAATTAAAGGCAAATGTAAGTACCTGAAATGATCAAGAAGAAAAGCAGTTTTAGATATATTAATCCCTCATGACATGTTTATATGTAATAATATTTGTTTTTCTTCTTCTTCATCTAATGCTGCTGTAGCTCTGAGCTAACATGCTCACATACTTCATTTTTTAAATTCATCACTCTTGAGCTTGAAAGCAGATATCATCAATAAATACTCTAGAGTAACATGCAAAACCAAGACTCTCCCAGGCAAAAAACACCCTGACATATGACTTCCTGAATCTGAGTGAGTGAGAATGTCTCAAAAACAACTAAGTCTGGATTAGCACATAAACCTGCTGAACAAGAGAAAATCCCAAGCTGCCATGTTACAGCCTCCGTGGGAAGCAGCAGGGGAAGTCCTCACCAATATAGCATATTTAGATTCCTGTCTTGAAAGAAAGTAGTGTATTCTGATATTTAGGGGAGAATATGTCTAAGGGATTTAAATAGAACAGAACATAGAACAGCCAAGTTATGATAAATATCATATGAGCTTTTATCATATAATTTGCCCAAATTAATAGCTAGAGGGCCAACACACATACCTCAAATTTAAGTCTACAAAAGCAACCCTGTAGATCTGTATTATTCTCATGGGATGTGTGTGTGTGTGTGTGTGTGTGTGTGTGTGTGTGTGTGTTAGTACATGCATTGCCCATGCATGGGTGTACAGCCCTGTGTATTTGGGGTGATTGTAACAAGTTATCAATAGTTTACCTCAGTTTTTGCTGACTCACACGCTCTATCAGCTTGAAGATCACACAGAAAAATTTTCAGATGGTTACTTGTGTCTCTTCTCTCCTTCCACAGACTCTGGCTTAGCAGTTTCAATGAGGAAGCAGGATGTTCACTGACAAACTCCTAGGTAATGCTGTGTTTGAGATATGAGTATGCAAAAACAAACTCAGGATTCAGAGACACCTTTCAGTACTCATAAGTCTGCATGTCATCTAGAGGTTCTGCTAGGCTTGGGTGAACTCACTGCTGCCCATAAGGTCAGCTGTGACCTTGGATCCTTCCCAGATGACTTTGATTGGGTTCTCACATATGGAAGGTCAAGAGTGTGTAGACTACTACATATTAGTCTTGATGGTGACGACTGAAATCTCCTCCGTGTATCTCTTCATCTCAAAAGGTCTAGTCTGGGCTGTTTTCACATGGTGGCTGTGGCAACTTTTAAGACAGAATAAAGCAGCATACTAGATCTCTTGAAGTCTGGTTTAGAGCAGGTCCAGCATCAATTCTGAACATTCTATTGACAGAAACAAGTGACAGCATAGCCAAGATTTAAGGTCAGGGGAAACAGTGTTCTCTTTTTGTGGAAAGAGTTTTGAAGACTTGGAGTACAAATGATTTGTGAACCTGCCAGAGCCTCTAAGGTAAAGGCCCCAGGTCCTCTCCTGCCATCCTAGATTGACCAGAATTACTAGTTATTCTAATGGAAAAGCAAAGTGATTTTCATTGTAAGGTGAGCTGAGAATCAAAGTTTCATAGAATTTGATTTTAAACACCTGAAATCTGAAAATCCACAAATACGTGAAGGAAAGAAGGATGGGGGAGGGGGGTCAGTGTCACTGATAATTAGTGGTTGGTTTCTCTTGACTACAGGCCATGAGTTCTCTGTGGGAATCTTGGATATCTGAAAATAATAACTTAGCACCAAATGGAGCAAAGAAGACACCAATCAAAAAGTTGAAAGCTAGGAAATTAAAGCAAGGTCATTGTGAAGGAATATTGTTAAATGAAGGGCCACTTTGTCCTTGGTTCTCTTTTTCCTGTAGCTGAAGTCATTTGAAGAGGTTTGCAGTAGCAGGCTTGAAAAGAACTCCCTGATGTCCAAAGTGTCCTGAAGCTAAGTGCTGTTTCCAAGCCTTCTGGACTACTGTTGCTCTCTTTTGCAGTTATAAGGCCATGCTCCCACTAGCACCAGGATTTCTTTCATTCTTGGGAGACCTGTAGGTAAGATGTTTAACATGGCTGGTCCTGGAAAATATTGCTTCTTGGACATAGGGGAACAAACCACATGAGTTCAAAGGTTCTTCCTTATACAATAATGAACATTGATTTTACTGGACATATCCCATTCTGCCCTTGGGGGTTCTCATCACTAAGATTTTCGTCTTCGAGGTACCCAGTCCTTCCTCAGATTCAGTTGTTCATAATTATTACTCATATGTAACACAATTTGAAATCTTTCCTAATCAAATGTGTTTTTTTTAAATCTCCCCAGTCTCAAAGCCTACATCAACTGCAACACAAAGATCAAAACAGGTGATTTGTAAACCCTGGAGAGAGCTGCTGTTGGGGGCAGCAGTTTCCTCCGGCTGGAGCTCAGCAGCTGGAGCTGACCAAAGATTCTCTCCCGAGAAAGGAAGCAAGTCTGTTCCTTCCCAAAGGCTTTGTTTATGTAACTCTCTAATTATAGTATCACCAAATCACAAGGATTTTTTGCCATGGGAAAATGTAAAGTCATTAAGCAACTTAAATACCACCCCACCCTCTTCAGGCAGACAACACAGTCATTAAGCAATTAATGCATGTTAAGACATTTCCAATTTTGTGACCTAGTGCAGGTTCAATCATTTAGGACTGGAGAGCATAGCTGGAACCTAGTCATTATCCTTCATGATGGGAAGCAGAGTGTTTTACATGCTTCTTTTAAAAATGAAATTCCGATCTCCAGCCCCCACAATGCACAGAGCATTAGCCTGGTTGCAAAACAAGAATGGATGCTGTTTGACAGTGCCTGGCATTTCCAATAGGTGTGTGAGTCAGGCTTGGGCTTTAATCTTCATTAATTGGCTGTCTTCAGAGCTTGGAGATTTCAGGCCTTCTAAACCCCGCTGTCAAATTCTGCTGACATGTTGGGCTGTGGTTTGTTTTGGGTCCCACGGAATGGAAAAACTTCATCTACTTCTGTTTCCCAAACAACCACAGGGACCTGCTTATCTCCCTGTAGCCAGGGTTGGTGACAGTGTGACATGTTCTCTTGTGTAATAATAGAAATATGGACACATACGAAGACAAAGAATAAGCCGGTGTTTTGTATGGACTGTTTCACTGAAAACGTTTGGCTTCTACAAATTTTATGTCTTTTCTATCTGCATGTGCTTAAATATCTCTCAGTCAGTCGTGAAGTGCTCAGAGTGGCAATAAATCCACGATACTTCTAAGACAAGCAGGACTAGAGCACTTATGAAGGGAATATCCAATGACATTTTCCATGTGCTAGCCCTGGGGGGTGTGGGAATAGCATGATGAGTAAGGATTCCTAATCTTTCCTGGAATACAGTCTGGTGAGACAAGACAGATGACAGAGGAGTAAGATAATACATATGGCCAAGATACCAAGATGAAATTAAAACACAGCAGTGTGCTGTTTACTTCACAGAAGTTTATCATAAGGCTCGGTAGCATCAAAAAAAAATTTTTTTTATTGGACTCAAATATTTCACACAAGCCACTCAGATTCAAAGTTCTTTGAGCAGAAGGAAACTTAAGTGTAAAACTTCCAAGTCAATGGCTCGAAACTATCCTGTGAAAGTCATAGAAAATATATTCAACACTACATTTTTCTTTATCTAAAGAAGCTGACAGTATGTATTTATTTGTCAAATAGGATTTGTCTCCTATTGAAAACCAACCTGTTATATTCATGTTTGCTTTCTTAAAAATTG
>JADRCD010181708.1:0-12430 GCA_019843815.1 Montemys delectorum
GCCAGGCAACCTACTAACACTACCATGTTATTTCCTTTACCAGTTTCTTAGGTAGATCCCCGAGTCTGGGACATCCAGAACCCCTCTGTTGCTAAACATCATTCTCCTATTGTCATCCAATTACTGGGCTCTACCAGGTATATAACCCAAGCTCAATACCCTCTCTATAGCCTACTCCTGAGGACTTAAGCTACTTAAAATCTACCACTGTTTCTTACAAAATCTGTCAGAAGTCTGACCCCAACTCAAGGTATCATAGCACCCCTTTTCCTACCCATCAGGCTAGAGGTTCCCTTCCTGGAACTGACTGGCAACTTGACTTTACCCACATGCCCACTGTCAGGCGTGCCAAGTACCTCCTGGTCTTGGTGGACACCTTCTCCGGGTGAGTAGAAGCATTTCCCACAACTAACAAAAGGGCTCAGACAGTCTCTGATCTCTTCCTCCAGGAGATCATCCCCTGGTTTGGTGTCCCAGCCTCTCTCCAATCAGACAATGGTCCTGAATTTACTTCCCAAGTCTCTCAAATCCTATCTAAGGCCCTAGACATCCACTGGCATTTTCACATTCCTTACCACCTTCAATCTTCTTGTAAGGTAGAAAGAACTAATTGCTCCTTAAAGACCACTCTTGTTAAGCTGTCACAGGAACTTCACCTTGATTGGGTAAAACTCCTACCCCTGGCTCTTTTCAGGTTACGAGCTCTCCCACAGCGACCTCTCCTCATCTCTCCCTTTGAACTCATGTATGGACATCCAGTTCTAACTCCTGGTCTTTCACCTAAATGCTCTCCCCTCCCAGACCATCTACTTACCCCATTACTTTGCCACCTCCATTCTCTCCTATGGAACTTTGCTGACCACCATCTACCTCGACCATACACTGTCGTCTGTCCACTACCTATCAACATTGGAGACCAAGTCCTTCTATCCCCTCCAGGTCATTGGCCCTCACCTCTCTCTCTCAAGTGTCAGGGTCCTTTTAAAGTAATTCTTGTGACCCCTACAGCTGCTAAACTCGAAGGAATCTCTCATTGGGTCCATCTGTCTCACCTCAAACCTTTCATTCCTCCACCTAAAAATGACTCTTCTTCATACACATCAATCTTACAGGACCGTGCTCTGTTAAGCTCCAGAGTACAAGAGACCACCTACCTTGTCCCCAATCCCAGAAAATGAGACTCCATTCCAGCAGCCGAGCTCAACCTCACTGGATTAGACATGGGTTTCTCATCCTCCTCCTGCTGTTCATTTCTATCCAGGGTAGCCCTTATATCTGGATATTCGAGGTTCAAGAAACCCCCACAGATAACAACCAGCCTTTCCAAATAGGGTCAGGAAACTGCTCCATAGCTGGATGCCAGGAACCAATCCAAATTGCTATCATCTCAGTATCTGTAATCCCATCTAAATATTATGATCTCTATACTTGCTTTCTCTTCGACCAGACAAAAGATTATTGTAGAAATGGCTAGACGAATATGGGGGCTGCCCATATTGGTCATGTCAAATACATATGCTAAGATCACGGATCAATCATTTCTTCTATCAACATCGCAAGACACTCTTTTTCTACATACAAGACCCATGGGATTCCAGGTGGGAGACAGGAGTCATTGGTAAGCTCTATCATAAAAATCAGCCCAGGGGCGCAGTAAGTACCATCCGTATTCAGAGAAAATATGTCTCAATTGTCCAACCCCTGGATATCGAAAAAGTAGGGGAGATAATCAAACACTCCTCTGAGGTCCTTACCTCTTTGACATCAACCCTCATAAATGGCACTAACTTGTCATTTCGCCTTTTACTTCAGACCTTGACCGCAGCATACCAACTCCTTAATGTCACCAGACCTGGACGATTTAAGGAGTGCTGGTTATGTGTACCCCCTGGAACTAACTCACAATTGTCACTTATAGCATCTCCGGTGATACTGCCAAGTAACGTTACCTCACCCTTTGTCAGATGCCCTGGCTCCTGTGTCGCCATGACTCCATACTTTACCTCTGTCCCTCTCTTTTGCATGGCAAACTGTTTTAAGGCCTCTGGGACTCATTCAGTGGGAATGCTGGGCTCCCTAAACTGCAATAGAACCATAACCCTTGATATATCATCTCTGCCACAATGCCCTATAATCCAAAACACGTCAATTCTTTGTGGCACTCAGGCATATCATCGCCTACCTGCCAGCTGGTCAGGAGTTTGCACATTAGTACTTCTTTTCCCTGAACTGGGAGTAACCAAGGGAAACAAGCCCCTGCCAATCCCAGTTGTAGATATAATAGCTGCCCAACATAAGAGGGCAGTCCATGTTGTGCCACTCTTGGTTGCTACAGGAATAGCCATAGGTGGTACTAGAGTTGCAGGGATAACAACTTCCATGATCCAATATAATACATTCACTTCTCAGTTCCAAAGTGATTTTCAAAAAATGTCTGAAACTGTGCTTACTATACAAAAACAGATTGATTCTTTGGCAGCCATGGTGCTTCAGAACAGATGAGGACTAGATATCCTGACAGCTAAAGAAGGTGATCTTTGCCTGTTCCTCCAAGCAGAATGCTGCTTCTACGTCAACCAATCTGAGATAGTATGAAATAAAATCCAGGAGTTACAGTCAGACATAAAAAATTTCAGAGACCATGAGACCTCCAGTTCTGAGGTTTTCGAAAACCCCATACGGAAGTGGATACTCCCATTCGTAACTCCTCTCCTAGTCATCTTCCTGGTGTTATTATTTGTTCCCTGCCTTATTAATCTTGTTTCTACATTTCTTCAACGACAAATACAAAAAATTTCTAACCAAACTATCAATCAGCTCCTGTTACAAGATTACCAGCCGCTGCCCACAGATGAGCCACTGTCCACAGAGGAACCTGATGGGAACACTTACCAAGTGGATCCCTATGGTGAAAGCCAGCTACCCCCATTGACAACACCCCTAGACAGCAGGAAGTAGCTTAAGAGACATGACACTCTTGTTCCCTTTTCACCATCGGCTTCCCCTTCCCTTTTTCTTTCCTTCTCTTTAT
The DNA here is from genome assembly GCA_019843815.1 of Montemys delectorum. Classification (NCBI taxonomy): domain Eukaryota; kingdom Metazoa; phylum Chordata; class Mammalia; order Rodentia; family Muridae; genus Montemys; species Montemys delectorum. The sequence goes on from JADRCD010181708.1 coordinate 3,032, forward strand.
AATATCAAAAAGGGAGATATGTTAGCATAGGGAAATCCAAAGCCTGTGGCGATGCATGGGTGGATCCACAGACCTGTTGCCAGGGCAATAGCCACCATATTCTCAGAATCCTTTGGGCTCACCTCCCATCTTTACTTGTGGTCGTTATGTCACCACCCATATATATGAGGAACATTCCTCCATCTTTCTCTCTCTCCCCTTCCTGTCTTTCCCTGCCACTTCCCCTTCTCACCCTCTCAATTAAACCTCTTACATGTGTAACTGCTTGGGCTTAGTGTGGTATGTTCTGATGTGACCGGCCATTCCAAGACATCAGAGGCCAGATAGCTGGTAAATTCCAGGGAGTGTTCCTGACCAAAATCTACCTATTGGTCAGTATTTAATGTTTAATAAATATTGCTTGCATCAAATTTGGCCCAAAGTGGTGCAATTTATTTTTCTCCTGTGATCTCACAATTAACAGTATATCAAACACACCCTCCATCCCAAGGAATGTTCAAATGAAGGAGAAGAACAAATATAAGAACCAGAGGTCAGAGAGGACTAAGATGAAACTGTGTTCTGGACATAATATAACTGAGGACCACATAAACTCCCAGCAGCTATGATTAACTGAATAAAAGAAAGACAGAGCCTTTCAGTAGCCCATTGTTAACTTATCTATGAAAGGCCGATGAGGTCCCACTTCTCCTTTCATATCTATAGGCAGTTAATGGTTACAGAGGAATCTGTAAAGGGAGAGGTGAGAAAGATAGGCATTTCTCTAGAAATCTGAGGCAAGCTAAGGATTAGACTCTGTCTCTCTGAATTATAAATTATTTGTTTGTTTTGTTTATCTTTGTAGATAGTCCTGCTGTTGAATGACTTTGTAGTTTACTTTGAAAGCTAAGGTAAATAAAGTTAGCATCCTTTGAAATGACAGAGGCATCTATGAAATCTTGGGAGAAGAAAGCAGTTGATGAATGGCCCTCCCTTAGGCAAGAGAAAGATAATTATAGTGACAGAAACAGAAGAATCCTTTATTCAGGAGTCTGGTGGAACCAGTAAAAAAGCAGAAATTCCAGCACTACTAACAACTGTTTAAGGTTTTTCTCCCTGTAAACCTGAGATTTACTAAGATTGTCACCAGAACCCCACTTACATTAAAATGTATCATAAGCCCTCTTACAGCCCTAGTGATTCCTGATCTTAGCATTATCAGACTATATTCGCAATCACAGCACCTTAGAAAACATTTTATGACTTCATTTATCAAGAGAGAGATAGACAAGAGAAAAATAAACATTTCTTAATACCCTTTAGAGATATAATTTGAGAACTACTAAAATGCTATATATTGATAATCATATGACACTTTTTTTTACTATCCCTGAAAAGCATATATTTATAAGTGAATATGTCTTAATTTCTACACGGAGTTCCTCTCTTTTCTTAATCTTCATGATAAAGTTTTTATTGAAATATTTTTAATAAATCTCCAACTCTGCTTTGTACTAGCTAGTCTTAAAACTATTTTCTGTATCAAAGCCATGAATCCAGTTTTGCTTATGTTGAGGTTCCTAAAAGGTTAAGGGAATGTCACAGGAGGCTCAGGATGACAGTGTGTTCTGTAAGTTGTATCTCTGTGTCCCCAGCCACTGACACCTAGTGAGGTTTGTTCTCATTCCTTCATAAGATAGATATTTGCCTCCTGTCTGTTAGATAATGAGACATGCCACATCTGAAAATACTGTTGATTGTTATGCCTAGGAACTTGGGTACTACTACCTCCTAGTAAGTAGAGGTCTCGTGATGAAGTCCAACATCTGACCAATACAAGGACATATCTCTGCTCTATACCTCCTTACCATAAATTATCCAGATTAATATACATGACAGCTTGTTCTAGGAGTGAGAAGCTCCTCTTATTATGAGATTGCACTAAGTTAAAATATCTGAGCATTTGTAGTAGAAATAAACAAACAACTCAGTAGGTTGTGAGCAGCATCAATAAAAATAAGGGCAGGGCCACCAAAGAAATGATTCAATGGTTACGAATACTTTTTCCTTGCAGTGAACCTAGATTTGGTTCTTACAGTCACTTGTACATCAGTCCTAGGGGATACAGTGCCTTTTTCTGACCTCTGAATGTACATGCATATAAATATGTATGCAGACAAAACACTTGTACATAAAGTGAAATAAATCTAAATCTAAGGGAATATAATTGAATAAAATATGCTTGTGTTAAATGATGCAAAAATAGTTATCTTTCTGAAAAGTTTTCTCATAGGGTATATGCCATATAATCGAGTAGGATAAATTGGGGAGATTTACTGCACAAAACTGGGCATTCTGGATATGGTGTTTTGAATAAGAATGAATACTTGGTCCCCAATTTATGGAACAGATGGAGAATAATTAGGAAATATGATTTTATTGGAAGAAGTGTGTCACCAGTGGCAGGCTGTGAGATTTCAAAGGATTCAGAACCTCTGAAAGAGCAACTAGTGTTCAAAACTACTGAACCATCTCTCCAGCCTGCCTTCTTTCTACATTACATGTAGAACCTAAAATGTAAATGCAAGCTAAACCATTGCTACACCATGTTAGTTAGGTACTAATGACAAGGGAAATATCCTCCTCCGTATTCATTTACAATGGAATTATTTTCCCCTAAACACTTTCCATATATTGCTGATCGAGTCTAATGATGTCAAGCACATGGATATGGATACTGTCTGTATTCACATTCTGTATACAAAACTTAAAAATGTTTCAGTTGTACCATACACATAGGCAAAATTTGTAACAAAAGTAATTCATTACCAAGGGTCCTGTATTCACAAGCTGTTGTACATTTTTGAATTTGTCATCACAGATTATCCTTTGCTAGCTGTATCCAACAATCCATCTTGTTGCCTCGCTCTAGTGTGAGCTCCATTGTGAGATCATCACAATGTGTCTTGAGTAAGAATCTCTATCTCTGGGAATGTTAGAGCTAATTTGCTTGAATTCAAAAGTGCAGCTATGTCAGGTTAAGTCTAAAATGTTGTATTGCTTTGGGTTTTATAAGAAGCTGAAAAGAAATGATCAAAAATGTATGCAGGTGACACAAAAACTGTGGAACTTGAAATGCCATGATCCCCAAAAAATAGATTGAAGATTATATTTTCTGTTTACTCTCCTTTACAAAGATTTTATTTTAGTTTTAATTATGGATGTATTACAGGTTGGGGTAAGGGTATGTGCACAGGAAGCCAGGAGAGGGTTTTGGTACTTGTTTGAGCTGGAATTACTGGAAATTCTGAGGTGCCTGACATGGATACTGGGAAATAAATTTGGATCCCTCTGAAAGAGCACCAAACTTTCTTAACCACTCTCTTCAATCATTATTATCCTGACTTCCTTTGGTATAGTGCCTATCATAGAATTTAGTTTTTCTTTTTTATTATTGGAAAGGAGAATCATTGATAGGGAGTATGTCAGAACTATAGAAGAGAGAGCAAAAATTAGAGTGTATTTTGCCTTCAAAAGCTATTTCTATCTTTGTCTTCTTTTTCTTTTTCTTGTTTTTTTTCTTAGTTATGATTTTTGTTGCACATATATGCTTTGCTCCTTTTTCCTCACATTGCTCTCTTTCTTCCTCTCTCCCACTCCCTGCTGGTCCTCTTTAGTACTCCTTACTCTTTCATTATATATATTTATATGCATATTTATATATATATGTATATATACATATAAAAGCACAATATATGTATATATTATATATATATACAAGAGTATATACATTGTAACTATTCCTACCTTTGCATATATTTACATATATAATATATTCACCAATACACACTCATACATACTCTTGCGCGGACACTAATATATTTGTATTGAAGTCAACACTTCATATGAGAAAAATCATGCCACGTCTCTTCCTCTCTGTATCTATGACTTTCTCGTATATAGCCCTACCCATCCTTTTTATGCAACCAACTATAGGAGGAAATATTTAGAAAATGAAATATATTTTTATCAAAACTATATAGGCTTTTGTTCTTATTCATTTCTAAAAATGCCTTGTAACAACTGTTTACAGACCACCTACAGATACAGATGAATTACAGCATATATTATAAGTAGTCTAGAGAGGTTTTAAATTGTATGGGAGAATATGGTTAGATCATGCTAAAAGCTACAGCATTTTCCAAAAGTGATTTTACCATTCTGTGATTTTGGTGTTCCAAAACATCTTGGACCCATTTTTCTGTAGATATGTAAGAAAGCTAGTAATTGTGGGAATGAGTGAGTTTTACCCATGGGGTAGGGTGCTACACTTGGAAACATCCAGAACAGATCTCAGAAACAGATAAATGCAAGCAGATAAAGCTTGTGAGGAAAGATGGGAAAAAGATCATGAGGGTGTAGGAACACCCAAGAGCCAGCTGCTGCAACTGCACATTCCTGCTGCATCACAGGGTTTGTCTCTTCACAGGAGGCAAGTCCAGATCTATAGAAGTATGAAGTCAGCCTGAGCAGCCGCCAGGCACAGCTGAGGATGGGCTCAGAGAACCTTGAAAATGCTGAACACTCCTGCCTCCTGAAGGCAACAGGTGCTACTACTAATCCCAGTCCAGTCTTCTAGTTTGCCGGTTCATCCTAAATTCACCAAGATGGCTGAGGTCTTGGAGATTTCTGTAAAAGTGGCTCCTTGCCCTACTGCCTTCCCTGGAAGGAGAGAGTTAAGGGTTCACTCCCTTCATGACAAAAGTTAAGGCATTCTACCAGGAGTGAAAACTCGGAACTTCCAGGAAGAGAAAGGAGCTCATTGCACACACACACACACACACACACACACACACACACACACACTCACACACTGCTTTGGCAAGAATAGACTGAAGAAAACTACAAAATTAACATGTAAAGGAAGCCAATTGGTAGAGGACAACTGGAAGCTATACTTCATCTAGCCTTCATACAGCAAATGAAGCATGCTCAAGGAAAAGCCAGGCTCTGCAAATGTAGGAGAGACAGCTGCTATGTAAATGTTTTTTGAAAGGCCATGAAGGTCATGGGCCAGTGTTTTGGACTATTTTCTCAGCAATCTAACCTGCTCCTATTCTGGGCGTGCTTTCCTTTCTTAACAAACTGTGTCTATTGTCATTTCTTATTATGTGTCTATGGCTCAATTCTTTGCCATGGGACACAAGGACCTGAACACTTCAGCACAGGACACTTCAGTTCAGGTCTGTACCTGGAACAATATTCATGCAGACACAAATACAAATATGTACAATACATACATGCAGAGACATAAGTCTCAGATAGAGATCATTAGGCATATGCTGACAGAAACCTGTTCACATATTTTCACTGCAGAAAAAAATCGATAAATGCATGGACGATGCATGCACAGCCATGTCTTCTCAGCTGTTACTAAGGCAGAAGAGTAGCAACATGGAGAGTTAGGTCGTAAGTGGGGTACATAAGAAACCCCAGGGAAGCTCGCTTGAGCAGTGCAGGAGATCTGGCCCAGGTGGCATGGGTGCAGAAGAGCTTGCCCAGATGTCATGTGAGAGGGAGAGCTGTGAGGCTGACCTACTTGGCTATCACCCTGTTCCAGATCCAGAACTTTGCGTTAGCCTATCTCTGCATTTATACTGTTTATGAACCGCTGGAGCCAGTGGAGGGGGTGGTCCTCCAGAGTCAAAGCGTCATGACCTCTGTAACACATGCCAACAGTGGGATATCTGAGAGAAATCCTAGTGAGGATCCAGTATTGAAAGTATAGCAAAGGCCAAAGGGCTTGAATCAGTCCAAAATAACTCACTGCCATGAATATTTGCAAGACAAATTGTTTGGGAAAAATGGTATACTGTGTGACACACAGTGACATACTGAAGCTTTCACAACAAGATTTTTGTTTATATGATTTTGTTGTTTTTTTGGGGAAAGATTAAGAGGGCAGGGAAATAAGTGGAATTGGGGTACATAATGTGAAATTCACAAAGGAACCACTAAAATGTTAAAAAAGAAAAAGAAAAAGAAACATCTAGGTTTGGAGGAATACTGGAGCACCACAGGGACTGTATCCATAGCAGACATGAAACCGAGCATGTATAGACCGTGGTATATGAAAGTCCTAATCCTTCATTCAGCAATTGCCATTGAGCCCCAACTCTGGCCCACTTTCTTTCCTGTAAGCCTAGTCTATCTTCCATCTCTACTTCCCTTCATCCCTCCCTCCTTCTTTCTCTCCTTGTCTCTTTCTTTCTTTTTTCCTTTCTTCTGCCGGTCTTCCTGTTTGTACATTTGATACATATTCACAGTAAATGCATTGCACTGATCATAAAAGGATGATAGGTATTCTTTCATATCACTGCCTGCCTTAGTCCTTTGAAACAGGTTCTCTCAGTAGATTAGGCTGGCAGCCAGCAAGCCCCAATGATTTTCCTGCCTCCATGGTCCACACTGTTGGAGTTATGTGCATACTCATACCTATTTTTGTTGTTGTTTTCACATGAGTGTTGAGGACTTGAACTCATGCTCTCTTGCTTATGCTAAGACACTCTTAATACTGATCCATCTTCCCAGCCTATGTATTTCTACTTCTGCTACTATTCACATTTCTCTCTGTCTATGTTGGCTTGAATGAGATTGGCCTCCATTGGCTCATATATTTGAATGCTTGTTCCCCATTTGATAGAACAGTTTGGTAAGGATTAATAAGTACAACCTTATTTGTCGAGGCATATCACTAAGGATGGGCTTTGAGTTTTCCTTCACTCTTTGCCTCATGGCTGTATCACATAATGTAAGCTCTTAGTTACTACTCCAGCGCCATGTCTGCCTGCTGCCATGCTCCTTGACATGATGGTGCCTAGAACCCCAGTTTAAATGTTTTCATTTGCAAGTTGCCTTGATTATGATGTGTTGTCATGGCAATAAAACTAAGACACTATCCAATTCCTATTACACATTATTAGAATCTGTGAATACCAGCAAGATCCATTGAACTCCAATATATACTGATACTCCTTATCCATGACGAATCTTTTCAGACTTCAGGTTAGTACTCAATATCAAAGGTGTTGCCAAAACCTATAAAACATAATGTTTTTTTTAAACTTCTACACACTTGACTACATTGAACATAAACTAGGCACAGTAAGTTAACAATAATGAATAGTAAAGTAATTACAATATAGTAGCTTTGTCCAGTGGCTGTATTGTAGCCTTTGATTTGTCCAAGGTGCACTAATTGCTAATTAATAACAAGAAGTGCAAAGTTAATCAATGCTCCATAATCAGTAGAACCTGGCTTTTCACTCTGCTTGGTAGCAGTAGACTTGGATTTCCAGGGATTCATTTCCAGTATTTTGTATCAAATGTCCTGAAGGATGTCAGGACCTCACAAAGTCATCCAGATGCAAAGCTCTTCCAGGGTCCCCTGGCTGCCATGACGTGAATGACTCAATATTAGCTAGGATGGTTTGGGGTTGGGAAAGGAGAGGAAAAGGAAGGAGGAACCAAAACTACCTATGGATTTTTGGAGTATGCTGAAGGCCTCCTGCCCCCACCTTTTCAGAGATATGGAGGTGTCTTTGTCCTTAGCAAAGAGTAAATGAAATGACACTTAAGAGCCAACTTAAGGTGCACTGAGGGATTTCTCCTGAAGAACTTTCAGTGTATTTTAGATACTGGAAAGGTTTCATTGGAAAACCCAAAATTTCCTGCTCATGAAGTCAGTAGAACAGAGTGTAAGTTTGGGAGGCTCCAAGTTGAGGCCTGGACTACTTTGGATCTTTTTCTGCAGTAGAGGTGCCCCCCCTTCTGTGTTTCCTGACACTCCACAGTGATTACATAGGTAAAGCCCTTTGCTACGGTAAGGACAGCATAACACAGGAAGATTTCCCTAAATGACCCACAAATCTGAAAAGTTCATCCTTTGGACCCAAGAACAGGTCTTAGGGATGGTGCTTAGAATGTCTTTACACTTCTACTCATCCCCCTATGTAACTTCATATCACATAAGTCTACATTCAGCTCACCAGATCTACACAAATAAACTTGGTACTAGTTGCTAACTGTGCTTTTGCCCACTTAGTCTACCTTGTAAGCAATGCTTTCTCTGCCTCCCAAGAACCATAGCTAAAAAGCTCCTCGCCAGTACCCTGGTCTGAAAATCCAGTGCTTCTGTGCAGTGGAGACATACTTTCCTATCTCCAATTCTTCAAAGTCACCAAAGCCAGTACAGTACTGTTCCTCCAATGTGGCCAATCATTTGTCTTGCCCACCAGATAGAATATCATGGGATCCTGTGGAAGCTTGGGTTTGTGTGTTGTTCTACTTCCTCCCTGGAAGTTTCTCTTGGGTGCTAGAAGCCTAGGGTTCTATAAAGTTTTCAAACAATAAGGTTGTCACTGAGTAAGTGAGCAAACAGTTCCTGGTCTTCTGCACTCAGAACCTAGAGGATAGTTCCTGTACAAAATAGCAGTATTATGAACTCAACCAGATCAGTACAGAAAAGGCAGCCTTAGAAGGTGGTTGTAAAGAAAGTATCTACTTAAAACAAAGAGAAAAGAGAGAGTTCTGGTCCTGGCTGCCACTGAGAAAGAACAGCAAGCTTAGAAACAATAGGGACATCATGAAACAAAGGATACTCTACTCCTACTCACTCCTTTGGTTCTGATTTTTCTCTCACCCTTGTGGACACCCAGGAGTTTCCCATGCAGTTGACCAGGGTACCTTTAAAAGGAACTGTATACCCATTTTTTACAAAGCACAAAGAAGTTTGATAAAAACAGTGGACCAGTGAGATGGCACAGCTGGCAAGGGAGCTTACCACCAAAGCTGATGATCTGACTTTGAACCCAGGGACCTACATGATAGAAGAAGAAAATGACTCCTACAACTTGTACTCTAATGTCCACATGACATCACAGTATGTGTGCCCACACACATGAACATACACAGACATACACACACAGTCACACGCAAATAGGTAAAAATAAATAAATATGATTAAAAGGTACTTTTAATTCTTAATCAGGTAGGTGGCTGAGTGGATAAAACACTTTCAATATGTGTCTAAGTTTAGATCTCCAGAACCCAATAAAACTAGATACAGCAGTGCATGCCAGCAGTCCCAGTACTACATAGACAACTGAGTCCCCAGAAGATTGTGGACTAACTAGCTCATCATATGCAGAGGATGAACAAGAGACTGTCTCTGACAATATGGAAGGTAAGGAACTTATACCTGAGGGTGTCCTCGGACCTTCACATGTGTGCTATTGCACACGAACACACACACACACCCACACACACACACCCACATACACACACACACATACACACACACACAGAGACAGGGAGAGAGAGAGAGAGAGAGAGAGAGAGAGAGAGAGAGAGAGAGAGAGA
>JADRCD010181709.1:0-31511 GCA_019843815.1 Montemys delectorum
GATGTGGCCATGGAGAACAGCCTGTTTAGGTAGAATGACCTCACTTTCCATGAGTGTCCGTGCTAACTGTATCGAGATCTGTCTTGTGTTGGCAAAGACAGTGGAAGACTAGAAGCTTAGTAATATTTGATAGCATAGTGTGAATGGGAAAATTTTCCAACTATCTGAAACATGGGCTACTTCAAAAAATTTTTCTAATTAGCTAGACCATGAAACCTGAAGTCCAGAGCTGTTAACAATATAGGGCAAATGGGCCATGTGCAAGCTAATTCTCCACCTCAGGTAGATTCTATTTGAACAGACTGAACTCTTTTTATCATCTTTTCCTTTCAGTGTTTCTGGATAAATTGGAAACTAATGGTGAAGTCATGGTATGTATTAGGAGCTTCAATTCCAAGCATAGTGATAGGAAACTGTCTGTTGTGGTTTGAATGAGAATGGCCCACATAGGCTCATATATTTGAATGCTCTACCTGGTCCCTAGTTGGTGGAAATATTGTGGTAAGGATTACATGTGACCTTTCATGGAGGAAGTGTGTCCCTTGCTGTGAGTTTTGTGTGCTCTTCTATCTCACAGGTAAGATGTAAGTATTCAGTAACTGCGTCAATACCATGCCTGCCTGCCTGCCATACTCCCCAGCATGATGGATACAGACTCACTCTCTATAACTGTAACAAGGCCCTCGATTAAATGCTTTCTTTTATAGGTTTTCTTGGTCATGATGTCTCTTCAAAGAAATGGAAAAATAATTAGGACAATTTTCCTTTCCAGTATACCCAAATATTCTGTGTTTTGCCTATACTTTTTTGAAGATGAGAGTTCCCTCCTTCACTTCTCCTCATCAACGTCACCTTACCTTCCTCACTTCTATTTGTGCTTTAGAGCACAGGTCTTATTCTGTGTCTTGTAGGAAGTTTTTCCTGGTTCCTCTAACTGTTCTTGTACTTCTGTCCCAATATTCATCTCTCATTTCTTGCATATAGACCTTTGAATTCTACCAATTCTGAATTCTTCAAACACTCTGGTATATTCTGCTCTAGTCCATCAGCAATAGCATGTACAAGGTGTTCAGGTTCAGTGCTTTTGAAGTGGTAGGCACATGCTTGGGGATAAATGTTTTCAATATACTCAGTCCTTTGCTGGCAAAATAAAGTGTCTTTTCTCATCATACTCAAAACAATACTATTACCAATGTCATAACCTTGTAAGTATAAAAGGTGATGCTCTAAGAAGCTAGTATATGGAGAAACAATTCAAATATCATGTTGAAACTGGGATATTCAGTGTGGAATCTACTGTTCCCCTGACTCCGAACCTCATTTCTTTTCTTTTTCTTTCTTTCTTTCTTTCTTTCTTTCTTTCTTTCTTTTTTTTTTTTTACAATTTTTTAAACTTATTTTTATTAGATATTTTATTTTTTATTAGATATTTTCTTTATTTACATGTCATACGATATCACCTTTCCCAGTTTCCCCTCTGGAAAAAAAAAAGAAAAAAAGAAAAAAAAATTAAAACAAAACAAAACAAAACAAAACAAAAACAAACCCCTGTTCCCTACCCCCTCCCCCTGCTTGCCAACCCACCCTCTCCTGCTTACTGGCCCTGGCATTCCTCTACACTGGGGCATAGAACCTTCACAGGGCCAAGGGCCTCTCCTCCCATTGATGACCGACTTGGCCATCCTCTGCTATACATGTGCTGCTAGAGTCATTAGTTCCACCCTGGGTATTCTTTTTTTTTTTTTTAACTTTTATTGCATTATAATGAGAAAAGTTACATGATTTCAATTTGTCTGAATTTATTAACATTTAAAAACATATTTTAAGTAAATAGAATTAAATCACATTCTTGTTTCCCTTTTGTACCCCAACTCCACCCAGAGACCCCCTCTTCAATACCTACAATATCTTTTTTGTCTTATTCCTTAAAATTTATAAAATGTTATAATAAAAGGATAATCAAACTTATAAAAGTTGTTTGATATAAAGGTGGTTTAGTCCCTGTGAGCTCCGAGAGTACTAGTTAGTTCATATTTTTATTCGCCCTAAGGGACTGCAAACCCTTCAACTCCTTGGGTCCTTTCTCTAGCTCCTTCATTGGGAGCCCTGTACTCAGTCCAATGGATGACTGTGAGCCTCTACTTCTGTATTCGTCGAGTACTGTCAGAGCCTCTCAGGAGACAGCTATATCAGGCTCCTTCCTGGCATCCACAATAGTGTCTGGATTTGATGATTGAATAATGGAAGGATTCCCAGGTGGAGCAGTCTCTCGATTGTCCTTCCTTCAGTCTCTGCTCCATAGTTTGTCTCTGCAACTCCTTCCATGGGTATTTTGTTCCCTATTTTAAGAAGAAATGAAGTATCCACATTTTGGTCTTCCTTCTTGAGTTTCTTGTGGTTTGTGGATTGTACTTTGTGTATTCTGATCTTCTTGGCTAATCTCCACTTATCAGAGAGTGCATACCATGTGTATTCTTTTGTGATTGGGTTACCTCACTCAGAATGATATTCTCCAGATCCATCCATTTCCCTAAGAATTTCATAAATTCATTGGTTTTAATAGCTGAGTAGTACTCCATTGTGTAGATGTACCACATTTTCTGTATCCATCCCTCTGTTGAGGGACATCTGGCAAACTTCATTTCTTATCATCATGCTACTTTGCTTACTTTTAGATCGTGGGACTAGCTTGTCTCATGTTTTCAGATTTCTTTTTGTAATTAAATCTACCAAGGGCTAAATGTATTTTCCAATTTCCTCAATCTGTAGATACTATAGTAAACAGCATATCTTCCACAATCAGAGCACTAATTTTCTAAGCTGCCTGGAGCATTGGCTGCTCATTAGTTTTCACCTGATAAGAAGGCAGCTATGCACCCAAAGTTATAGTCTCACCTTCAGGTCTGTGAACTAAGCATGAGTCAATATACAAATACAAAAATGAGATCTGTGCTTCAAATCAGGAAAATCCTTTAGGCCATTTTTTTTTCTAGAAATCCCTATGGTATGGACTGAGCCTCAACTATGCCTGCATGGAAGATAATTCAACTTCTTCTCTGCCTAATCTTGTTTCCCATACAGCCATTCTTATGCTACTTATAAGGTGACTGTTAAATGGATTTCCTGCATGCAAATCTCTATCGATAGGTGAATTTTTTAGGAAACCCAACCACAGATCAGAGAATATATACTTGATTATAAATTTACTAAATAAATACAAATGTGCAAGAATACATTTTTCATAGTTAATAACAAGGTACATAATTTTTAAAAGGATGTAATTTTCTTTATGGGCATTCTCTGACCCATAATACAGGTCATGTGATTAGAAATCTAATCTGCCTTGAGATGACCAGTCAGATCTTTTGCTTCATTATTCCATATGTTCACTGGAACTTTGCCTGGATTTGTAGCTTTGTGCAGTCTCTGTTCTGCATGAACTCCATTGTAGCATCAGGCATGCTTTTCAGGTTCAACTCTGAGCCAGGTAAGCAGAGCCCTAGTGTCTCAGCATCCCTGTAAATACAATTATCCCTTTTAATGAGATTGGGGTTTTAGTAGCAATTTCTACTTTAAGACAAATGAAGATCACTTTTTCAATGGAGTAAGGCACTGACATAGAGGATAGGAAATATTTAAATTAAGTGTGCATTCCAATTGGATGATGCTCAGATAATAGCAGACAATGACTTGACCAAACTCAAATCATGCCAAAGACATTAAGCCAAAATACATTCCTTCTTATCCTGATGATGATCATTTCAAATGCCTTACCTTACTTTTATAGTCATGGCGGTATTATATTAAAATAGGAGTAGTTTTGAGACAGATGTTTTTCCTGTAGAAATGAAATCACAAAAAGAATTTTCTTTTTATTTTGTGATTTCCTTTTATGGTCCTCTCAGACTGGGTCTGAAAATACTTCCAGAGTGAGCATATGTTGCCTAAGGAATAATCAATTTCCATTATGAATGGTAACAAGTTCTAGAGACATACTGGAAAATATAATACCTACAGCCCCGAACATGTGTGGTGTATCACAATAATTTTGGAGAATAGATTATAGTTTGAGAATTTTTAAATATATATTTGAATTAAAATATAAATACATCATAATGATATATAAATAAAATATGTAAATAAAATTTGATTAAAATATAAATATACTACTTCTCTTCTTCCCTTTTCTATCTCTTACCCTTCCCATTTCCATTTGTTGCAGACCTTCTTATGCCCTCCATACCCACATTGAGAGTTCTTATGACCAACACAAATCAGATTCTACCAAGAATTTATGGAGGAGGCTATACAAAATTCTAGGACTTTGATTGTAATGATGACTTCTTTAATGTATACACATGTGAAGACTCACCATGGATTATAAGATACAGACTAGTGAGCCATCAACAATGTACCAAAACCACTTCCCTCGGTTCTAAATTTTTCTTTCAGATTTAAGCAAGTTCACTTTAATTGAATAGTCTACAGTCATAATGTGGATCTCTGAAGAGCCACGCTCTGTAGGTTCTCCTTCTCTGCCTTCTAAGGCCTAAAATGTTTAAATGCCTTGCTGTTGCTCACACAGCAACTAAATAATTTACTAAATTTCAAATGGCAGTCTCTTATAATTTAAAAATGTCCTGTAGCCTTCATTTAATTTTTTACTTCCCTTTTATTATAGATTTTTACTTTGGACAATATTATTGTCACTTTATAAAGATTATTGTATTTAATCTTATATATTACAGGTATATATGTATATGCACTGTGTATGAATGTGTGCTCATCCATGTATGTGCATATATGTGGAAGCCAGAGGAACACATTGGAGTCCTCTTCTATGACTGTCCACCTTATTCTCTTGAGGGTCACTCATTGAACTTGGAGCTCACCATTCTCACAATAATTTTGAATGAATAATTGTGAACTTAATTATTACTTTTTTTTCTCTTCTGCCAACTCAGTCCCTGTAAAACTAAAATCTTCCATCGCTATGTTTGATTGATCCTATGGTTTTGAATATTTAGGTACCTCCATAAGCAAACTAATAAATTTATTGTCACTCTCTAGTTCGACTTTTTTCCTCAGTGAAATGACCTCAAGATTTCTCTATGCTATCACATATTACAGAATTTCTTGAAATTTATAGCTACATTATAGACCATTGGGTATGTATATGTATGGATCTATACATGTTTTCATGTGTGTGCATGTGCTGCTCGTATTCTTTATGTATTCATCTGTCAACAGACATCTACAGCTTGGCTTGTGAGAACAGTGTGAAGTGAATAATGCAATACTAATATCTCTTCAGGATCCCGATTTTAGTTCTTTTAAATGGAAATGGGTGTTTCGGATCCTGTGGCCTTATTCTCAATTTTCATTACCTGTGAAAGGTCATCATGATTGTTATTTTAATTTCCTTGATAATGTTCGAATTATTTTCAATACACCTTTTGGTCATATGTATGTCTTCTTGGAGAGATTAAGTTGTTTGCTCATTTTCATTCACCGCACTAATATATGTAGCCTGTATTTCACAACTGCTAGTGGGATGGCATTTGGAAGGAGATAAAGTTTGATCTACATATCCATATTGAGTAGGCTTAGATTATATTAGAGGATATTGCAAAATAGTTAGATGGAGACTTAAACTCAGTGTCCTGCACAGTGCAAGTTCAAACTCATTCGAGTTGAAAGTCTAAGGAAAGCTGAAGGCAGAACCTCAAATTGGGTGGAATGTTTTCCTCTCCTGGTTTTTATCTGAGGGTCTGAAAGAGATGGCAAGACACTAACAAGAATGTCTGAGCGTGTGTGTGTGTTTAGCAATTCCAACAGAGGAGGAATATTTGGTCTTTCCTAATAGCTTTAAAAAAAAAATACCAGGAATGCAACTGAATAAAAACTGACTTTGATCGTGTACCCACTTTTAAGCCAGTCACTATAAGACGTTTTGTAGTATTGACCAGGACTGTATAGTGTGCTCGTTCCAAGCTGCACATGATTAAAAACAGTTTCTTCCTAACTGTAGGTATATAAAGACAAAGAAAGAGAAGATTCCTACCCACTTTCTCCCCCACCCCCCACTCCCTGAAAAGATTAATGAAAAGCAGTGGGATTCCAGAAGGGTAAAGTGGCGGATGATCTTTTTCAGTAAGTAATAGATCCTCACATCAGACAGCACACTTTTTTTTTAATCTTTGGAGCCCTACACATACCCTTGGGTTGTTGTGATACCTGTGATGCAAGCCTAAACCCTAGTACCATAGCCCTTTCCCCGAAGGTTGTAATGTCTTTACCCACATGATGCAGGTCAACAATTCCTGCCTGCCTCTAGTGTGGGAACTAATTCTTCTCAGTTAGCAGATTTAACCTGGATTCTATATGCTGGTGGATACATATCTCAACTCCTTCATACACACCCCAAATTTGATAATTCTGAGGTGTATATGCCAAGAACTTTGGTTATTAGCAGAATTGGGTTCCAGTTATTTGACTTGAAAATATAGCCTGTATCTATTTCCTTCTATCTTCTGTGACAATTCTCTAGGAATATATCTTGCATACTAGAAAGGCTTAAAATTTTAATTCATAAACCAGAAACAGAGAGAAGGGAAGGAAAACCTAGATAGGAGAAGAACAAAAGGAAGGAAGGAAGGAAGGAAGGAAGGAAGGAAGAGACTAAGGAAGGGAAGGGAAATTGGTGGCTGCTCTGTCTTTAGAGGTACTTAATTAAAAATGCAAGAATAATTTTGGAAGAGATTCAGGAATAAAACAACTAGATTGAAGCATCCACATGTAACCTGGAAGGCTCTTTTATTGCTAAGTCAAATTATCATGTTTGGTTTGGAAACAACTTACCCTGTGAAGAAAGGGGAATTTTAAGCCCTTGCTTGAGAGTCTGAAATATATAGAGACAAAACAGAGTTCTATATAGAAGGTATTTTTTTAGCCATTGAATGTGTGACTGTTCACCTTTGCTTTTGAAGTAATACAATCCTATAAAATGAAATGAAATTCTTTGGTTCTGTTCTTCCTCTGCTTGGAAAGGACTCAAGGTCACAAAAGCGTATTATCTCCTTGGACCTGAGTAAATGTCAACAATTACCATCCACCCAGGCAGAAAAAGATCCTTCACAAGAGAACCCAATAAAGCAAAGCAACACATGGCTGCCCTGAAGAAGTAGGTGAGAGGGTGCCGTCATCTGAAGTTCTTTGTGTCGGTTTGGACGCATGCCCAGTACACAGAAGTGTAAAGGAAGTGATTTCTCTCAAAATAAACACATCACTCAAGAAAGATAAAGAAAATAACTATTTCATCCTTTGATGTGTGAAAGAAAGCATGTCATGTGGAACTTATTCTCATGAAGTGTCTTTATGTCCCCTTAGGTTCTTTTCTTCCATCTCACACATAAAAAGAGTAAAAACGATCAAAATTGTTAAGTGCTAATTATGTGCTCTGTTCATTTAAATAATTGCATTTACTTATTCCTAGAAATATAGGAGGTCCCATGTATGTTGTCAAAATATTACAGATAAAAGTCTCTAGTGTCCCACACAGTTAACATACATACTCAGATTTTATGAATCAAGTAATTCAAGCTAAAAAGGGGTAAATAGACCTACTGGCCCTCACATCACTCTGAGAGGCAGCTTCCCTGGCTCCAGTGAGGAGCAACAACTGGATAACAAACACACCAAAAATTTATGTTTAAAATAGTGGACTGCTATTTCTCAAATGCTCATAGAGCACTTGGGTAGTTTGGCTGGTCTTAGCTGAACTCATGAATGCATATATAAGCAGTCGCAGGTTGGCTGCTAGTCTGCACTGTCAATCTTATTTGTACTCACATGTTTTAGGGCCATGTGACAACTGGCTGACCTACAATGTCCTTGGGTGAATCAACTGGGTTTAGCTTTACTTGGTCTCATTCTGGTGATTGCCAGTCTAGGCTTGTTTCACAGTAGTGGTATCTTTCCAAGAAAGAAGGAAAAATTGTCACTTGAAGTCTAAGCCCCACTGTTATGTGTATAACAGTATATCGGCTAAAGGAAGTTGTTCACCTTGAACACTGGAGGCAGGCAGGGTCTCGTTTCTTGACGTAGGAAACATATAAAATCACGTCTTTAAAAATGACGCTTGTACCCAGGAAGGATACAGAGTGTCAATTAACCCACTGTAGATGTTTTTATTTCTATACATGCTTTTTTTTTTTTTTTTTTTTTTTTTTTTTTTTGCATCCTGACACATGCCTTTCAAGAAAGATCTGCAGGTACTCTCTGCTTTTGTTTTCCTGAGCCAATGGGTTGGAGAAAGAATACATGTACTGTCAATTCTAAGAGACATTTCTCAAGCCCTCCAAGTAGTGTAAGTCATCTTTCCAACACTGTGACAAAATCCTTTTCATAAAAATACCATTCAAGGAGAAAATGTTTGTTGTGGCTTACAGTTTCATTGGTGTG
This sequence comes from Montemys delectorum, assembly GCA_019843815.1. NCBI lineage: Eukaryota > Metazoa > Chordata > Mammalia > Rodentia > Muridae > Montemys > Montemys delectorum. The sequence continues at coordinate 8,464 of JADRCD010181709.1, forward strand.
GGGCCATAGTCCACATGCTCTGGTACATTGAGCCTCTGGGTGGCAGTACATGAAGGCAGAAAGCCTGAAGATTTTCTCCCATCATAATAGAGAAGAAGAGAGAGGAAGAGGAGTGGGGGAAGTAGGAGGAGGAAGAGAGAGTGAGGTGCTAATACTCATTCCAAGAGTATACTTCATAACTTACTTAAATATGTTACTTACATAACATAACTTACTTCCATTATGCCTACCATCTCCTAAAAGTTCTCACCGTGTCCCAAAAGGCTGGTAGGCAAGCTTTCAAGAATGAAAGGCGTGTGTGGTCCAAATAATAAATTAATTCCAACTCAAAGACAACTTTTCCAGGTTCTCTAGAGGTCAGCATCCAGATACCAGATAGGTCCAGGGATAGGAGCTTACCTCTTTGTAAAGCAGGCTGCTACATTGTTATTCTATTACTGTTCAAAATATCCCTCCCACAGTTATTTTTCATGGGCTCTGAAGCAAACTAAAATATAAAAAATTTCTTTTACGTGACAATCATTTTATAGCCCATATTATCTGTTGATATCTTTATTTTTTTATTGTTTTCTAAACCAAATAGTCAAACGTTCCTCAGATGATAGCAGTATAAAGAAACTTTATTATATTTCTATACAGTGTCAGTTTTCTTCCCATTACTATAATCCAAAGCCATTTGTATACTGTGAAACCTGCCTCACCCACTGTGTGGGTGTTAATGTTCCTGTAGCTACAGTGACCTAGGCATTCGGCTTCTGTTAACACAGCTAAGCCTATCTTGTCTCTGCTTTTTCCCTTTGAAGCTGCACTTCCTTATCACTGCATTAGATTGAACTTGGTTTCTCATTCACATAATAATTTGTAATATGACATTCATGTCCATAATAGTATGTTTGTTTTTAGAATAAGAAACAAAACAAAACAAATAAAAAACAAAACAAAACAAAAATCACAGCTATGTGTATGTCTTTGTCCTTCTAACATTTCCTTTATAAGTTTGGTCTTATTTTTACAGAATGTAGCAGTAAACAATTATGTCATTTAGCATACTTATTTATCAACTCAAGGTCTTCTACTGAGACATTTTTTAGGGCTTTAATCTGAATCAGGTACAAACATACATTACCTCCCTTGAACAGTTGTGTTTGAAGATTCTGCAGGCTTCTGGATGAGGCTGTGGGATAGAACACTCTATTTTCAGATAAACTTTGGTTTCCATCAGTTTTCTCCTATACTTTGATATCAGGAGGATCTCTGGGACTGACAAAAAGGGGCTCTATAGAACATCAAAGCCAAGGAGCATATAGCTTCCATGTCATGGTTTATTGCACACTTTCTTGACATGTGGGCATCTTATTCAGACCAGATCATCCTTGCCCACAACCTTATGTGTTGTTGTAATCTCCAATCCATAGTTCTACATTTTTCAGATGATGCAACTGCCTGTATGCCTTCTCTAGATCTCCCTATTCTCTAGAGCCAGTCTACACAATACAACACAGCTGTCTAGGCTCTAAATAGTTAGCAGTAGGTAAAAGACTGACTTAGCTACATTTGTGCCCCTGCTGTTACTTGATACACAGTGAATTCTAGCCCTTTTGAGTTGTCTATACTCATTTTCCTTGGGGTTGAGGAGAATATGCTTACAGACCAAGCTTTGTCCAAGGATGTAGGCAGCCACGTTCTGATTCTTAAATTCTCTAAATCAGATTAGACTCTGACCTTGTAAGAAAACATTCAACACTCATGGCTAAGAGAGAACTCAAATAGGCTTACAGTACCCATGATGCCTCTGAGCTGCCTATTATCAGACCTAGTATTCTCACTAATCTTTAATCAGCTCTGTGAACAAATGACCAGTTCCACTTTGATTGAAGGCATATGACCTCCTTTTAGTGAATTTTGTTTTCTCTGTGTCCATTTCAGCACATCAAAAGCATGCTCTTTTGCATCATTTCTCGGTATATTTTAAAAGAACTATGTATTCTAGAGCTAAAAACACTCATTCCCCTTGTCATTAGACTGGTTATCTTCATAGCAGAATACAAGTGCCATGGGTTATATTTTTGAGAGGTAGAAGAGTAAGTAAAAAAGGAATTCAGGGATCAGGGCTTCCAGATGAGTCAACAATGCTGAATCTTTTTTTCCGACACATATATTGACAGTTGAACAGCTGGGACCTAATAGGAGCATCTACAGGCTAAGGACGTTTCCATATAAAGCTAGATCAGGAATCAGATACTCACTATCTCTACAGAGTCACAGCACCTTCCTTCTCTATCCTTGCTAGACTTTTGGGATAGAGAAAAGAGGTATAGAAGAAACATATGCATGACTTGATTTGACTCCTGTATACATATGCAATGTATACTCAGAATGCTATATAATCATTATATATACCAAAAAATTTAAATTTCTATAGTGAAACATTACTGAAACTTCAGTTGCTTTCTTAAGACACTCATCATGCCAAATGACAAAATTTTCAAGAGACATCATACTGGCCATTGTGAGACATGAGTGGAAATGCTCAATAGTATTGGTTCATTTTCTCTTTATCATCAAAATCTGTATAACAAAAAGATGGTTTTCCATACTTCAGTGCAGCAATAAAAGAAGGGAATAGAGTTGATGGTAGTAAAAGTGAGAGAACAGCGGAGAGGAAAAAGAACAGACAAGAAAATGTAAGACCCACAGTGGACCAATAATCAATATCTGGAAGATTAAGCCACTAATATTATGTTCTAAAATGAGTTTTTGGTGGGGAAAAGTCATAAAAAGTTTTCTCACCTTAGATGCATAGAGTATGATATAGTGTACCTTAAAGACAGGAAGTATCACAGAGTCAACAGCAGACCCCAGGCCATCTCACTTGGTGGAGCAGGTCTGAGAGCAGCCCTGACAGAACCAAGAGACAAATGAGTGACAGAGCGAGTAAGCCAGCTATCTTGTATTTGAAAGAGATCTTCACTTTCTGGCTGTGTGTGTTCCCCACTATAAAGTGTAAAAATACCCTGTAGATTCATTCATCTGATAATTCAGCAGATGGCATGTGATATCCACTCTTCAACACAGTGAGGAGGCACTCAGAACTCAGACAAATATCCCTGCCCTAATGGCATTTTCTTTCAGATGGAAGAACAATCTCATGTTTTGATAATTATGTGGCCAAGAGAAATGATGAAAAATGACACACTACTCCACTTTGTGCTGCTATGATAGAGTTAGAATGGATAATTTCTAGAGGGGAGAGTGTTCACCTCTGAGAGTTCTGAAGTCCAAGAACAAGATGGTTCTTCCAGAGAGGAATTTTTGACTACATCACTCTAAGGCAGAAGGTTGGGGCCCAAGAGAGCATAAATGGGCAAAAGGTGGTAAAATCATATTATAATAAACCAGACCTCCTGAATGATTAAATTATTCCTGGGATGATGACATCAAGCCATTCAACTGTACATTCATCGTCACTGCATTTCACATTGGTCTCACTTCTCAACACTGGTACATTGTGGATTGGGTTTCTAACACACTAACTTTAGGAACACGTTTAAGACATATCAGCAGGTAAGAGGAAAAGGCTCAACTTGGGAATCGAGTCTACAAAATAAAATAAAGGATGGAAAGCATCACCACCTAGTAACATTTAGACAAGGACCTGGAGGACATAAGAGACATCTGAGGGAAAAATACTCTAAGCAGAATGATCATGAAGTAGAAATATATTGACACAGGAGTTTCTGACTGTAAGCAAGCCAAAGGTGGGATCTATATATCCAAGATATATAAAGAAACTAAATAAGAAATAGAGTTGGTTTAGACCACAGTGTCAATGATAGGGATGAAGTTCCAGAGAACAATATGTCTTGGACATATTCTGCCTACAGGACCAACAGAATTTTCCAGTGAATTAGATGTTGAATATGAGTAAATGGGAGATCTGTAGACTTTAGACAATTAGAGAAGTGAATTTGTTGCTTGTTAAGACTGTGACAATGGATCCTAAACACTCAGGAGTAAATGTCAAACTAATGGTGTATATAACCCAGTGGTATTTGAAAAGGAGACAAAGACTTGGCATGCACATCTGTAAGCCATCATTTCTAGTCCTAAATCCTACAGCATGCCAACATTTACTGTTCAGGGCAGAGGAGTAATTGAGATAGAGTACAGGGATGGTATCCTGGAAGAAATGAGAACATATTTCTATGCAAAAGGGAAGCCCTCTAGTCAATTAAGACATGGAACAAGTTTTATTACATGTAATCCTTTGGAGACATTAGCAAGAGTTTTTTAAGAAGAATGATGTGAGTTCCAGAAGAATAAAAGAAGAGAACAGATATGACAATAATAATACACATATCCTTAGAAAAGTTCTTCTAAACAAGGAACCTCAAAAAGGTAGTGGTATCTGGAAAGATGATTGGCATTGAAGCAAGTGGTTTTGGAGATGAGAAGGATCACACGCCCACTTCATTTGCTAATACAAACATTTGTGTTAGAGATAAAGGTTACTTGCTGGTGCAACATCTTTCAGTAGGCAAGAGGGTTGGGCTCTGGTGCAAATATGCAGAGGTTAGCCTTGTCCACAGACAAGGAACTTTGATTGATACAAACTGGGGGAAAGTTGAATGTATGGGATAGACACATGTGAAGTGGAATTGGCACAGGAAATATCAGAAAATTGTATTCTGCTTTCTCCCTTTTTCTCCCAAGCAAAATGTGGAACAGTCAAGTGATATTTCAGATTGTTGTGCAGTCAAATTTTTTAAATCAATTTACAAGAATAGTAATTTGGAAGGACAGTGTGTTGGTGAGAGAGTAGGGACATGTAACAGATAAACAGTTATTTTCATTGAAGGTCTAGGAAGAAGAGAAAAAGGATAAATGACTTAGAAGACCATGCTATTAGGACTAGCCACCTTGAAAGTGTGTACTGATTAGTTTTTGGTCAAGGTGACACAATTAGAGTCATATGGGAATATGGAACCTTAATTGAGAAAATGCCAGCTGTGCCAGCTGAGAGAGCGAACTGTAAGCAAACCTGTAGGGCTCTTTCTTGATTAATTAATGTGGGAGGGACCTGCCCATCATGGGTATGGTGTGATGCATGGGCAGGGTGTTTTAGAATCTGTAATGTATATGGTATAAGAAGGCATGCTGAGTAAGCCGCAAGGAGCAAGGCCCTGAAGAAAAATTCCTCCCTGGCTTCTGCTTCAGATCCTAACTTCAAGTTCCAACCCTAAATTCCTGCCCTGAAATCTCGAAGTTTTGGATTGTGAACTGGGAATTGTTAGATGAAATAAACCTTTTTCTCCTCAAGTTGCTTTTGGTAATGGTGTTTTATCACAGCAAAAGGAACCCTAAGTAAGATAAAAATCACCACTCTATGATGCAAATAGTAATTATAATTAAAAGAATAATACAAGAGCTAAAAAGTAAAATGAAGAGTGAGGTTTGAATTATGAACTTGTAGATGCCTGAAATTAGGAGGAATAGTCTGGGCACTATGAGGATGAGACAGGGCTCACATTATTGCATCTCCAGGAGGATAATAGAGGAGGGAAAGAAATATGTTAAAAGACCTTCATGGGAAAATAGTGTGTAGTCTGGATTAGAGTAAAAAGGTGCTATGAAATTTATAAAAGAGGGGAAGTTATAATAGAGAAATTCCTGTCACAACTTGCCTTAAATGGTACAAAACTCAAAAGAAGGGTTTCAGTCATAGGAAGAGGAGGGGATGATGTAATTTAAGTAGCATATAGACATGGATTGCATAGAAATCTGGAGGGAAAAGACGATGTGACTATGTCTGGCTCATAATACCTGATCGTGTATGGATCAAGTCACATTTGTGGTGGAACTAGAATGGAGGTAGGCTATGTGATCTCTGTGACTCTAGGGTTCCTCTCTCCCTCTCTCTCTTCCCTATCTCTATCTCCTGCCCTCCCTTCCCATCTCATGTATACATGCATAACATGTCAATGTAATATACACACTAAGGAAGACCTAGTGTAGACATGAAGCCTGACACCCCTTCTCACCCTGATGGATATTCTTGACTGTGTTCATTTATTAAAGAAATGACTACATTAGGAATCAACTAAATGTAGGAATCACACAATAAAATGATAGAAAGGAAAGATAGTTTTCTCTTATAGTCTCAGTCTTTAGCATTTTGGAGAAAGCCTCGTCCATCCTTTTAATTGGCCAATAGTTATACAGTGACTTGCTCTAGTTTATCATTTTTCTCTTTAATGATAAGCAGTATCTGTCTAGATACTGTCCAGAGCCTTACTGTCCCGATCTTACTCTTATGGGTGTAAACATGTGAAGTCAATGACTCTCACCATGTTCCAAAGACACCTGCTGCTACCAAACAAAGGAAGAGTTTGAGGACCAAATTAATGGTTTAATTGCTTTTCCCAAAGGAACTCTTCAGTGACTCCATCTTGAATCTTGTGGCTATTCGATTGTTTTATACCAGCTGTGATATTGAATGATAATGTTCCCCATGGACCAGAGCAGTGCTTTTCAACTTCCTAATGCTGTAGTCCATCAATACAGTTGCTCAGGATGTGGTGACACCCAATCATAAAACTATTTTTGCTACTACTTCATAACTGTAATTTTGCTACTGTTAAGAATTGTAATTTGAATATCTGTGCTTTACAATGGTCTTAGGCAACCTTTTTAAAAGGGTCATTTGACCTCCAAAGAAGTGATGAGCCACAAGTCGAAAACCACTGGACTAGAGTATCTGCAAACACCAAGTTTGCAGTTGGTAGCACTGTTTAGGGAGGTTTTGGAGGAGGACCTATATTGCTGGGGGTGGGCCTTGAGATTATATAGCTGCACTTTATTTCCAGTACACTTCCTCAGCTGAGGATGTGAGCTCTTCATTTCCTGTGCTGGCTGCTAGGCCCCCAATGCAATAGTGCCCTCTTAACCTTTAGAGTAGTAATAGTGCAAATAAGCTCTGGTTTCTTTCCAATGTTTCTTTTGGTCATGGTGTTTTATCATGGGAACATAGAAGTATCTAATACGTTTTTCATCTAAGGGAAGCTTGATTGTCTTGATGTGAATATCTAAAAACTAGAGAAAAGATCTGAAGTTCATGGGACACAATCATAAAGAGAAGAAACATAGAAAAGTCATAACAAGAATCTGAGTAATGGGAGAAATAGGAGCATGTCCTGAAGATTGATAAATGTTTGCCTACTGACTTAGTTACTGGTGTATTGATGTGAAAAGACACTGTGACCAGCTTATAAAATAAAACATTTAATTAGAGGCTTGCTTTAAGTTGTACAAGGGAAGTCCAAGAGCCACATGGCATCAATCAGACAAGCATGGTGATAGGGCAGTAGCTGAGAACTTGCTTCCGGTGCACATACTAGAGACAGAAAAAGCTAACTGAGACAGCATAGCCATTTGAAACTTTAAATCCCACCCCTAATAACACCACCGATAAGGCTGTACTTCCAAAATCTTCCTAAACAGTTCCACCAAATGCAGACCGAGCATTCAAAATTATAAGAGCCTACAGAGCTCAATTGTATTTAAATCACCACACCTGATCAATGGGAAACAGCTTACATGCCTACAGTTGTTACAGCAAAGCTTAAAAAACAGTATGTGTTCTCCCAAAGATGCGGAAGCAAGAGTGTGAGATCTAGGTGTGTATAGAGTCAGTTCCTTTTAAGAGAACTGGGGGCTTATCTGCTTCATGTCTTGTCTAGCTGCCAGACTGGCTGGCTACCTTAGGCTCATAGAGGCTGCATCTAAATTTCTACTTCTTCACATGACATTCTTCCTCATCTCTCTGTGTGAAAAAAAAAAAAACTTTTTATGAGGACATTGGTATTGGTATTGTAGCATGACTACATATTAACTTGATTATATCTTCAGAGATTCCTTTTTTTTACAAAAATAATCATATTCACATGTTCTGGTTGGATGTTGCTTTAGGGAACATGCTAGTCAATCTATCAAAGTGTTGAAAAGATAAAATTGTAACAAAATCATTTTTCATTCACATTGAAACCCATACTGTCTATGTAATTTAGCTCTTACTTAATTGGAGCGTTTGAAAACAGTGACTTTTTTTTACATCAGGGATATTTGTTATTATGTAGCATAGTTCAGCCATGTTTTCTGCCAGATTATCACATTTTTTCTGGGTCAGTGGTTACTAAACTTGTTATAACAGATGCGCTTTCCAACCCAGCATCTCTGATTCAGTATCTTGAGGGTGTGACCCCACAATTACATTTTAAACAACTTCTTAGGTAATGTTTATCTTGACACTCCTGGTCTCAGACCATACTTCAAGAAACTTCCTAGTCTTCCAGAAACAGGGTTTCTCCAACTCCAACTTAAGAAAAAGAGATAGCAGACAAGGCATTCCTTTCTGTTTTCTGACCATGGCTAATGGCTGGGTACGAAAAAAGAATCCAAGATACCTAGTTGCTTGTGCTGGGGTTGTTGTGATATATGTCAACTCTCATTCTTTGTATTTTGCCATGGAATCCAGTATGCCATTGCAAGCCCTGTGTACCAAAGCTTTTGATTCAGTGAAAAATAGGATATAACTATTGCATTTAACCCAGGAAAACAAATTCCATTGTGTTAATATCTTTAAAAACATCACCAGCAACTGATGATATGTGCTGTGTGGTGAATTCTAGCATTTTTGCTCAGGGACCAGCAGTTATGTTTCTCAGAAGTAGGTTTTGAACATAAACTTCTATAAAACTATGTGGTTGGTGATCTACAGAAGACAGTTTAGAACTGACCCAACACATGGGTTTGCTTCACCCCTCTTTTTGTACAAAGCTGCAAACTTTACCATTGATATTGCTTTCTCTTGTTTGTCTCCTCCAATCTTAGCAAAACACTTAATTATTAATCAAGTTCATCACAGTTCTATGTTCTATGTTCCCTCTCTGTCCAAATATACATTTTGTACAAGCTAAAACTTGCTTCCTAAAACAAAATCTTTGATGTTAATTGGCCTGTGACTCTTCCTACTAAGGAAAGCACGCAGGTCAATTCAATGCCTGTTCTTTGCTATGTTGTTTGTCTCTACCCCAACACTCCCTGTCTTCAACAGGCAAGCTGTCTGCTGAGATTTGAATCTGTGCAGCCTGTCTTCAAACCTGCACTTCAGTAGGGTTGTCAGTCTACCCTTCTCACCTTGGGCAGGCTTTCTGTTTACATCAGACTCTTGCTGAACTCCTCAAAGTAACACCAAAGGTGACAGAGCAACTAACTCACAAGTTCACATTTTTCTGTCTATCCCAGGAAGAAGACGTTCTGTTTCATCTCCCACATCCATCCTGCTCACTCATGCCCACTCACATACTCTATAAGGTTGTCCTCTGTCCTCCATACATGTACTGTGGCAGGTGATAGACACACACATACCACAAAATAAATATAAATAAGTAGATAGACACTAAATACATAAATGTCAAATTAACAAATTTGAAATGTAGTGAGATACATAATCCTCGGGCCCAAGTAACCCCACATATGGCTTTCCAATTCTCCCCTTAGTGTGTAATCTGGAGCAAGTCACTAATTGCTTTGAGCTCCCATTTCTTCATCTATAAATGATTGCAATCCTGAGCTTTGAGAGTTGCTTTACTAGTTGAAAGTTTATGCAAGACCACTGGGTCAGCAGATATTTTGTTACTGGTATTATTTTGTGGTATCACCTACCACCCCCAATTTATGCTTTTCTGCCTGAATATTCTGAAATGCTAGCCTCGGTCTTTCCTCATAGAAAACACCTCAACCAATTTTTTCATGGTTTGTTTTGTATGTTGTGTTACATACATACAGCAACTATCCTGCTCATGCCTTCTCTTTGCCTGTATCCTTCTTTCAAATAATAAGTGGCTCTTTCAGGCACTGATAACCAGCATTTTTGACCTTGAACTTTATTTAACTTGTTTATAAGTTATTTACTACATATAAAAAACAAGACTATATAGGGCATTCTGTTGTGCCAAGAAGAGTTCTTGAACCCCAAAAGAACACCAAGGGGCTGATTCTGATGCAATCACATTAGGGTCTTTATTTACAAGCTTGAGCTTGCTTGAGCTGGAGCTGGAGCTGGAGCCACACCGGTGCCATTTCTGACAGCAGAATGGAGGGGTGCAGCCTTGAGCTCTTAGGGGGAAAAGACTTTATAGGAAATGGTGGTCAAGATCAAGAGAGGGGAGTTTAGCCTGGTAAGTTTCTAACTGAATGACTATTGTACACCAATAGGTGGGTGCTCTGAAGCAAGACCGGAAATGATCCTGAATGATCTAAAAGTACATCTGAAGCAATCAGACCCATCTTTGTCTTACTGTTGCTAGGAAGAAGCTAGGGAGCACCTCTGGCCAAGGACAACCTATGGGGTCCTTCATGGACATCGGTGTAGCTTGGGTTCTGCTATAGGTCAAATTCTCAGGCTTTATTTTTTTTTTTCTTTAAGTTGGAGATCCCAAGATGGAGTAAGTTTGGCCTTTCAATTCCTAGGTGCTGTACAGATCCAGATCTTTCCTTATCCCTCTTCCCTGCTTTACAACCTCTAAATGATCTTCATTTTGGTCACAGAAGGCAGGTAAAGGGCTCCCAAAAGCCATATCACCCTGCTACATGTTGTTGGTTTGTTTTTCCTCATCAGGCCAGGGGCATACTGAGGACAAGACCTATGCTCTGTTCAGTGAGTCTTTGCAAGGGTCTAGTAGAGTTTTTAGCATATAATTGGCTCTCAATAGTTACTCAAATCTAATTTATTCAGACTCTATTTTGTGTTACAAATTTTTAGATGCAATTTTATTCAATCAATTAGCTTCAAATACTGTTTCACAAGTTAGTATAAAAACATCAAAAACACCAGAGGACACAAAGGTCACTGGACATTGACCTCACCTAAATTTTGATGGTTCTGGGTCTGTGAGCAAGACTCCTGGTGAAACTGCCTAGGCCTGATTATCCTCTGCTATACTTGCAGACCAGAGTCAAACATAACTGCCAACTGAGAAAATCCATACAACAGCAAGTGGAGACAGATTCAGAGAACCACAGCCAAATATCAGACAGAGCTCCGGAATCTTTTGGAAAAGTTGAAGGTAAGATTGAGGAAGATGAAGGGGTAAAGCACACCACAAAAAGACCTACAGAGTCAACTAACCTGGGCCTATGTGGGCTCACAGAGAATGAAACAGCAACCAAAGGGCATGCTGGGCTGTACTTGAACCCCCTACTTATTTGTACCAGATGTACAGCTTGGTCTTCATGTAGGTCCCTTAACTATTGTAGTAGGCACTATCTCTTTGGTTGCTTGCCTTTGGATCCCCTTCTCTTAGTTGAGCTGCCCTGCCTGGCCTCAGTGGGAAAGAATGCACTTAGTCCTGCTGAGACTTAATATGCCAGGGCTAGTTGGTATCCATGGGGTGCTCCCTCTTCTCTTAGGAGAAGTGGAGGAAGTGTTTGTGAGGGTGGGACTGGGAAGAGAGGAGGCAGGAGCATTTAATCTGGATGTAAAGTGAGTAAATAAATTAACTAATGGAAAAAAAGAAAATAAAATGCCTCAGCGGGGTAAGAAGGTTGTGAAGATAACAAGGGGTAACAAGGCGTAACAAGGAGGTAACTTAGGGTAAGCTCTGGCTTTCTCTGGGCTTCCCATCAGCTCTCTTGATTCCAGCCGTGAACTTCAGCTCCTCTGAAGTAAGAAGAAAACTTGCCTAAAGGCTCTAAAAAAGTAGGGTGTGAGCAAATCTCTTCTCCAGATTGCCACCCTCACAATGATAGAGAGTGGCTGCAAATTGAAGTATCTTGCCAGGAACTGTCTGTTCATTTGCATGGCTTTCCAGTAAGGTACAAATACCTGGGGCTTATCACTTCCAGACATCACCCTGTTTTTCCAATCAGCCTTTGGAACATCACCATTGTGGGACTCAGCTTTTGTTTCTTCTACCACTGCTGAGAAGCTGTTGCTGGGATGGTCCAACAAGACCATACTTTATAGTCGTTGACGAGAATTTCCCAGATCTCCCATAGCCTTATGTTGCTAGGCTTCCAAAAGGCTCCCTCTGGCCCTTTGACCTTTGCTAGTTTTCAACAGTTCTCTGATGTTATAGGATGCGAACACACACTCGGCATACCTCTGCTTCTATTACTGTTGCTGAGGCATCAGGGGCCAATGACCAAGCTCTGGTCAGAAGGCTATAGGCTTACAGTCAGCAGATGCCTCCATCTACTAGTCAAGGTTGGTTAAATTGCCAAGAAATACACATCCACAAATATTTGCAGAGTGGAGAAATTGCTATCTGGGACAATAGATTGAGTCAGTCACTAATCAGTGAAATTCATTAAATAGGCCCTGGAAAGGGGTTAGGGGCAGAAGTGGGGCACAGTGAAAGAGACAGGATGCTTGCTCTCCTGTTTCTGAATGCATATGGAATGACAAGACTCTAGGACAGCCCAGTTACCAAATTGGAAAAGCATAAACTTCCTGTATGCATGACTGTGAGACAAAGGGTCCCAACAAAACCAGCTCTTATGTATCTGTGGCCTGTGCCTCTGTGCATTCAATCAACACCTCTGATCAAAATTATTCTTATAAAGACCTATTGTGAACATGTACATACTTTTTCTTGGCATTGTTTTCAACAATGTAATGCAATAGATATTTACATAGCAATAGTGTTGCCTTAGGTATGAAACTTGATCTAGACATCATTTAAATTTTACAACAGTATTTACATATGCAGGATGTGAATGGTATACACTTTATATATAGGTCTTAAGTGCTTGTAAATTTAGAGATGTGTGTGCGCGCGTGCGTGTGTGTATGTGTGTGTGTGTGTGTGTGTGTGTACATGTGTGTAGGTATATATGTGTGAAGTGTGTGTAGATATGGAAGCTAGAAATCCATCTTGAATTTTATTCCTAGGGTATCTTATACTTTGGCTTTGACACAGAGTCTCTGACTGGCCTGAGATTCCTCAGTTAGGCTAGGTTAGTTGAACAGTGAGCTCTAGATATTGATCTCTCTATCTCCACTAGACTAGATCTTGGGTTCAGGTACATAGAACCACACTCAACTTTTTATGTGTGTTCTGATAATTGAACTCAAACCCTCATGCTTCCAAAGCAAGGACTTTATGACCTGATCTATCTCCCCTCCTGCCATCCTTACAATTTTGATATTCACTGGTTTTACCTTGGAATTTACTCCCTAAAGATAGCGAGAGAAAATGGTACTAACATTCAGTCTTTTTAAGAGAGAGTATTTTTGTGGCTTCTCAAAAATATATTTCAGTGTTCTATAAAAAGTAATATATAAATTAATTATGACCATTTTCCTAGCCTTAGATAGTCCCATTTTTTTAATTAGATGTTTTCTTTATTTACATGTCTCTTTTCCCAGGTTAACCTCTGGAAATAAAATAAATAAAATAAATAAAAACAAAAACAAAACAAACTCCTGTTGCCTCCCCCCTTCCCCTGCTCACCACATACCCTCTCTCACTTACTGGCCCTGGGATTCCCCTACACTGGGGCATAGAACCTTTACAGGGCCAAGGGCCTCTCCTCCCATTGATGACCAACTTGCCCATCCTCTGCTATACATATGCTGCTGGAGTCATTTGTCCCACCACGTGTACTCTTTGGTTGGTGGTTTAGTCCCTCGGAGCTCTCAGGGTACTAGTTAGTTCATATTGTTGTTCGTCCTAAGGGGCTGCAAACCCTTCAGCTCCTTTGGTCCTTTCTCTAGCTCCTTCATTGGGGACCTCTACTCAGTCCAATGGATGGCTATGAACCTCTACTTCTCTATTAGTCAGGTACTGTCAGAACCTCTCAGGAGACAGCTATATCAGGCTCCTGTCAGCCAGCTATTATAAATAAGGCTGCTAAGAACATAGTGGAGCATGTATCCTTATTACATGTTGGAGCATTTTCTGGGTATGTGCTCAGGAGTGGTATAGCTGGGTCCTCCAGTAGAACTATGTCAAATTTCCAGAGGAACTGCCAAACTGATTTCCAGAGTGGTTGTACCAGCTTGCAATCCAACCAGCAATGAAGGAATGTTCTTTCTCCACAACCTCTCCAGCATCTGCTGTCACCTGAGTTTTTTTATCTTAGCCAATCTGACAGGAGTGAGGTGAAATCTCAGGGTTGTTTTGATTTGCATTTCCCTGATGACTAAGGATGTTGAACATTTCCGTAGGTGCTTCTCAGCCATTTGGTATTCATCAATTGTGAATTCTTTAATGGGGTTATTTGTTTCTCTGGAGTCTAACTTCTTGAGTTCTTTATATACATTGGATATTAGCCCTCTATCAGATATAGGGTTAGTAAAGATTTTTTCCCAATTTGTTGGTTGATGTTTTGTCCTATTGACAGTGTCTTTTGCCTTACAGAAGCTTTGTAACTTTATGAGCTCCCATTTGTCAATTCTTGATCTTAGAGCATAAGCTATTGGCATTCTGTTCAGGAAATTTTCCCCTGTGTCCATGTGTTCAAAGCTCTTCCCCACTTTCTTTTCTATTAGTTTCAGTGTATCTGGTTTGATGTGGAGGTCCTTGACCTACTTGGACTTGAGCTTTGTACAAAGAGATAGGAATGGATCGATTTGCATTCTTTTCTATGCTAACCGCCAGCCGTGCCAGCACCATTTGTTGAAAATGCTGTCTTTTTTCCACTGGATGGTTTTAGCTCCTTTGTCAAAGATCAAGTGGCCATAGGTTTGTAGGTTTATTTCTTGGTCTTCAATTCTATTCCTTTGATCTACCTGCCTGTCACTGTACCAATACCATGCAGTTTTAGTCACAATTACTGTATAGTACAGCTTAAGTTCCGGGATATTGATGATACCAGAGGTTCCTTTATTGTTGAGAATAGTTTTGGCTATCCTAGTTTTTTTTGTTATTCCAGATGAATTTGCAAATTGCTTTTTCTAAGTCTGTGAAGAATTGAGTTGGAATTTTGATGGGGACTGCATTGAATCTGTAGATTGTTTTCAGCAAGATGGCCATTTTTACTATATTAATCCTGCCAATCCAGGAGCATGGGAGATCTTCCCATCTTCTGAGATCTTTTTCAATTTCCTTCTTCAGAGACTTGAAGTTTTTGTCAAACAGATCTTTTAGTTGCTTAGTTAGAGTCACACCAAGGTATTTTATACTATTTGTAACAATTGTGAATGGTGTTGTTTCCTTAATTGCTTTCTCAGCCTGTTTATCCTTTGTGTAGAGGAAGGCCTCTGATTAGCTTGAGTTAATTTTATATCCAGCTACTTTGCTGAAGTTGTTTATCAGGTTTAGGAGCTCACATGGAATTTTTGGGGTCACTTAAGTATACTATCATATCATCAGCAAATAGTGATAATTTGACTTTCTCCATTCTGATTCGTATCCCTTTGATCTCCTTTTGTTGTCCAATTGCTCTGGCTAGGAATTCAAGTACAATATTGAATAGGTAGTGAGAGACTGGGCAGCCTTGCCTAGTCACTGATTTTAGTGGGACTGCTTCAAGTTTCTGTCCATTTAGCTTGATGTTGGCTACTGCTTTGCTGTATATTGCTTTTACTATGTTTAAGTATGGGCCTTGAATTCCTGATCTTTCCAAGACTTTCATCATGAAGGGATGTTGGATTTTGTCAAATACTTTCTCATCATCTAATGAAATGATCATATGGTTTTTTTCTTTGAATTTGTTTATGTAGTGAATTATGTTGATGGATTTCCATATACTGAACCATTCCTGCATCCTGGGATGAAGCCTACTTGATCATGATGGATGATCATTTGATGTGTTCTTAGATTCGGTTTGCAAAAATTTTATTGAGTATTTTTGCATTGATATTCATAAGGGAAATTGGTCTGAGGTTTTCTTTCTTTCTTAGGTCTTTGTGTGGTTTAGGAATCAGAGTAATTGTGGCTTCATAGAATGAGTTGGGTAGAGAACCTTCTGTTTCTATTTTGTGGAAGTTTGAGGAGTATTGATATAAGGTGTTCTTTGAAGGTCTGATAAAACTCTGCACTAAACCCATCTGATTCTGGGGTTTTTTTGTTTGGGAGACTATTAATGACTGTTTCTATTTCATTAGCAGGTATGATACTGTTTAGATCTTTTATCTGATCTTGATTTAACTTTGGTACCTGGTATTTGACTCGAAAATTGTCCATTTCATCCAGGTTTTCCAGTTTTGTTGAGTATAGGCTTTTGTAATAGGATCTCATGATTTTCTGGATTTCCTCAGTGTCTGTTGTTATGTCTTCCTTTTTATTTCTGATCTTGTTAATTAGGATACTGTCTCTATGCCCTCTAGTTAGTCTGGCTAAAGGTTGATCTATTTTGTTGATTTTCTCAAAGAACCAGGTCCTGATTTGATTGATTCTTTGTATAGTTCTTTTTGTTTCCATTTGGTTGATTTCAGCCTTGAGTTTGATTATTTTCTGCCTTCAAGTCCTCTTGGGTGAATTTGCTTCTTTTTGTTCTAGAGCTTTCAGATGTGCTGTCAAATTGCTTGTATATGCTCTCTCCAGTTTCTTTTTGTAGGCACTTAAAGCTATGAGTTTTCCTCTTAAGACTGCTTTCATTGTGTCCCATAAGTTTGGGTATGCTGTAGCTTCATTTTCATTAAACTCTAGAAAGTCTTTAATTTCTTTCTTTATTTCTTCCTTGACCAAGTTATCATTGAGAGACTGTTGTTAAGTTTCCACATGTAGGTGGGCATTCTATTGTTTATGTTGTTATTGAGGAGCATCCTTAGTCCATGGTAATCTTATAGGATGCAAGGAATTATTTCCATCTTCTTGTATCTGTTGAGGCCTGATTTGTGACTAAATTATATGGTCAATTTTGGAGAAGGTACCATGAGGTGCTGAGAAGAAGGTATATCCTTTATTTTAGGATAAAAATATCTATCGATATCTGTTAAATCCATCTGTTTCATAACTTCTGTTAGTCTCACTGTGTCCTTGTTTAGTTTCTGTTTCCATGATCTGCCCATTGCAGAAAGTGGAGTGTGGAAATCTCCCACTATTATTATGTGTGGTGCAATTTGTGCTTTGAGCTTTAGTAAAGCTGCTTTTATGAATGTAGATGCCCTTGCATTTGCAGCATAGAGGTTCACAATTGAGAGTTCATCTTGGGAGATCATACCTTTGATGAGTATGAAGTATCCCTCTTTATCTATTTTGATCACTTCAGGGTTGAAGACAATTATATTCAATATTAGAGTAGCTACTCCAGCTTTTTTCTTGTGACCATTGGGTTGGAAAATGGTTTTCCAGTCTTTTATTCTGAGGCAGTGTCTGCCTTTGTCACTGAGGTGGGTTTCCTGTGAGCAACAAAATGTTTGATCCTGTTACTAACCCAGTCTGATAGTCTATGTCTTTCTATTGGGGAATGGATTCCATTGATATTAATAGATATTAACGAAAGGTAATAGTTGCTTCCTTTTATTGTTGTTAGAGTTGGAATTCTGTTCATGTGTCTATCTTTTTTTAGTTTTGTTGGAAGATGACTTTCTTGCTTTTTCTAGGATGTAGTTTCCTTCCTTGTGTTGAAGTTTTCCATTTATTACCCTTTGAAGAGCTGGATTTGTGGAAATATATTGTGTAAATTTGGTTTTGTCATGGAATACTTTGCTTTCTCCATCTCTGGTAGTTGAGAGTTTTGCTGGGTATAGTAGCCTGGGCTGGCATTTGTGTTCTCTTAAGGTTTGTATGAAATCCACCCAGGTTCTCTGGTTTTCATAGTCTCTAGTGAGAAGTCTGGTGTAATTCTGATAGGTCTGCCTTTATATGTTACTTGATCTTTTTTTCTCACTTTTTTTAATATTCTTTATTTGTTTTGTGCATTTGATGTTTTGACTATTATGTGGCTGGTCCAGTCCATTTGGAGTTCTATAGGCTTCTTACATGTTCATGGGCATCTCTTTCGAGGTTAGGGAAGTTTTCTTCTATAATTTTGTTGAAGATATTTACTGGCCCTTTAAGTTGGAGGTCTTCACTGTCTTCTATACCTACTATCCTTAGGTTTGGTCTTCTTATTATGTCCTGGATTTCCTGGATGTTTTGGGTTAGGAACTTTTTGCATTTTGTGTGTCTTTGACTGTTATGTCAATGTTTTCTGTGGTATCTTCTGTACCTGACATTCTCTACTGTATCTCTTATATTCTGTTGGTAATTCTTGCATCTATGGTTACTGACTTCTTTCCTAGGATTTCTATCTCCAGAGTTGTCTCTCTTTGTGATTTCTTAACTGTTTCTACTCCATTTTTAGTTCCTGGATGGCTTTGTTCAATTCCTTCACCTGTTTGGTTGTACTGTCCTGTAATTCTTTAAGGGATTTTTTTTGTTTCCTCTTTAAGGGCTTGAAACTGTTTACCTGTGCTCTCCTGTATTTCTTTAAGGGAGTTATTCACGTCCTTCTTAAATTCCTCTATCACTATCGTGAGATATGATTTTAGATCCAAATCTCACTTTTCTGAAGTTTTGGAATATCCAGAACTTGCTGTGGTAGGTTCTGATAAAGCTAGGTAGTCTTGGTTTCTGTTGGTAAGATTCTTGTGTTTGCCTTTCACCATCTGTTGATCTCTGGTGCTAGATGTTCTTGCTGTCTCTGGCTGGAGCTTGTTCCTCCTGTGGGTCTGTAAGCTTGTTTCAGCACTTCTGGGAGATCAGCTGTCTATGGGAAGACTTGTGCACAGAGGGCTGTGTCATCCCTCCTGAGTCACCAGAGAGAAAATGGCAATCACACCTGAGTACCTGGGTTAGAGCACTCCCTGGAGGGAAGCTCTCTACTTGCTAGGAAGGGGCAGAGAGGGCTGTAGATCTGCTGTTCCTCCTAGATGTAGATGGAGGTAGAAAGGATCAATAGTCCCATTTTTAATTGACTATATGCAAATTACTATTTGAAACTTCTGATGAACTATGGAATGAAATAGTAATTGTAACTTGAAGTGCCTTAACATAGAGGATAATTTATAAAGTGTTCACAGAAATTAAGGTGTTGTTTCTCTCAGATTCTTAAAATATCGAGACCATCCCCAAGCCTTGTCTCACCAAGGTTCGGTATAACATTTACTTCAATTCCTTGATATGTAGAATTTGTGAAGCCAGACAGACTGCATACCTGCTCACACATTTAAGCTGACTCTTTCATTCTTAAGGAATACTTGGATTTAACATCATGCATTCTAACTGTTTTCATTGCTGTACTTTCACTGGTCTTGGGGAGGTTTCAAGAGCTGGTAAAAATGAGCTAATCATGAAATAACCATTGCTTCTTACTAGAAATTTTGTTCTTTCCTTGGAGATAATTATAACAGTTTGTGATACTATGAAGCTCATTCTCAAAACTGTTCCCTTACCACAGAGTATTTTTAAGTTAAAATTATTTCAATGTGAAAAATATCTTTCTAGCATGGGCTATATTCTCAAACAAAGGATATATACCTGCTTGGTTTTACTCATAACCATTTCAACATCTACTCTTATCCTCTTTATTTCAAAGGAAACTAGTTTCTTATAGCCAAACATGGATACCTGGATTGATTCATGTCTGACTACAATGAGCTTTTAATTGGTAATTAGATGAATGTTATTATATAAAATTCACTTGATGTCATGTGTTCTCACTTATCTATTTCATGTTATAAGATACAAAATTTCTAGTCTAAACAGATTATCAATAATGGTCAAATTCTTCTGGATCATAACACTTAATTTAATTTTCCATACTTTATTTAGTCTAAAGAAAATGAAATAATACCTTAAATTTTTACATTTTATTATTACTCCTAAGTTTTCAAAAATTCTTACATAGATTTTAATTTATTTTTTGTATAGTTACTTTCCTATCATTTACAATTATTTTCTAGTCCATGTAAAATATAGCCAAAGAGGATGAATGATAGAATTTTAGAAGATATACACAAACACACAGAGGGGGAGGGGGAAGGAGGGAGATTTCAAGAGCACCTGGGCCTGGGAAGCAATACTGATAAATTAGAGAAATGAGGTCTTTCGTTCAAAATTAGGAAAATAGAAGAAGAAGAAGAAGAAGAAGAAGAAGAAGAAGAAGAAGAAGAAGAAGAAGAAGAAGAGGAAGAGGAGGAGGAGGAGGAGGAGGAGGAGGAGGAGGAGGAGGAGGAGGAGGAAGTGAGCCTCATTGCACAAGGACTAGAGAGAATATCTGAAAATCAAAGGCTTTTCAACTCTTTTTTTTTTAATTATTTATTTTATGGGTACACTGTAGCTATCTTCAGACACACCAGAAGAGGGCATCGGATCCCCATTATGGATGGTTGTGAGCCACCATGTGGCTGCTGGGAATTGAACTCAGAACTCTTGGAAGAAGAGTCAGTGCTCCTAACCACTGAGCCATCTCTCCAGCCCGGCTTTTCAACTCTTTAGGCCATCTCCAAATCAACATAATCACATAGCAAGTGATTTAAAAGGTATGGGTTTTAGGTAAAACATCTTAAACATACCACTGAGATGCTAGACTAGGGACATGCCATTTACTTTCCTTCCCTGAGCTTCCAATGTAGCTTCTCTGTCAGGATTCATAGGAGGATTCAGGGATGTAAAGATGGGGACTAGAAGCTGGAAGTAGTAACTGTATTTCCCTAGTGATATCTAGTGTGCATAGCACACACAAACCTTCAGGAAATCCATTTATAACTCACTACTCTCTCCCAATATTGTTGTCTATGCCCTCTTCTTCCCTTGACCACAAGAACAAATGACATTTAAGAAACTAGAATCTGCATGATGTTATCATTCTGAATGTGTATAGGATAAACAGATGCCACATTACAGAGCATATTTTTCTCTTGCTGTAGCACACTATTCAAGGCTTGTTTTGAATGTTATAGACATCTACTGTGTCCAGCAGTCAGCAGTGTGCACATCATAATAAAATATAGTTTTATACAGAGAAAGGATGCCTCTTCCCATGTAAATTTACAAAGATGTCCTTAGGATTATGGTCTGGAATTTTGTGATCCTTCTCTGGCACTTGACTGCCAATTATCATCTAAGCTACAAGCACTCTTTGGAGAATTTAGAGGGTATGGGAGAATGGGGGTTATTGGAGAATATTGTGGAGTGTGACATGATTCTGTGGGTGGAAGACTGGAGTTCAATTTGAAATGAGTTTGGTGATAGGTTCCTTGGGAATCTCGATGGAGTGTGAATTAGTTGTTAAGAAGATGAAAAAGAATTAGTAGAATTACTGTGGCATAGTAAGGCCTTGTGGCATTTGAGATTATCTGTTACTGCTCAGTGTGGTTAAGTTATAAGAAGTAAAGAGTGTGATTTGCCATGCTGGTTGGTTGTATTGCAGAATATAGTGTATTGTTGTTTGAATGATACTGTCCTCTATACACTCATGTATTTGACCCTTTAGATTCCACTTGGTAGGGCTGTTTGGGAGATCTTGCTACAAGTGCACCCCTGAAGCAAGTGCACTACTGAAGCAGTAAGGAGTAGGCTTTAAAGTTTCAAAGCCTCATTCCATTCTCAGGACTATCCCTCTGCTTTATGTTAGTGAGTTCAAGGTCTGGGCTCTCAACATTCTACTGAAGCCACCGTACTTGCTGATTGCTCACATGTCTCCTACCACAGTAGACTTTGACTCATCTGGAACTGTCAACACAAAGGAAATCATGATGATACAACTGAATTATTCCAAAAATAACAGGATTTGTAGAGCAGTAGTTTGGGATATATTGTGACTTGTGGAGTAGTTGTTGAAGAATTGTGGGTTTTCTTGGAATATGAGGTATAAAAACAGACAACTGAGATCACTACAAAATTCCCAGTAGATGTGCTGGTTATAATTTTACTATAAGAGATAAAGGATTATAAGGAGAAGAGCTTATTTCCAGAGGAAGGGAGATTGTGGTTATTTGTGGAGTGCAGGTTGGTTTTGAGTGCCTTGCTGAGGAAAACTAAGTAGAGATTGTGTCAGAGTATTGACTTCACTGGTGGCAGGAGGGAGGTGAAATCTACTGTAGGACATAGAATGGCAGTGTGGGAATGGATTGGGGTTTACTGGCTCGTGGGGTTTCTTTGTAGCTCCATACACTTTCCCCTATTACTGACTTAGTAGTAATGTAGATGCCCAAAAGAGCACTTCCATCTGCCATTGTGTATGTACAATGAACAGACTCTGCCTTAAATTAAATAATGGAAAGGCCAAGTCTTGTGCTTTTGAAGCTGTTGATTTAAATACAGTTGAGAGTCTCACACAATAAATCCAGAAACTGAATCTTGGATCAGCTCTGAAGCTAAAAGGATTAGGGAAGGGTGTCTTTCCAGATCCAACCTCAAATGTTCATTCCAATTGTTCAGGTTGAAATTATCCTGTGCATGTGAGTGGGAATGAATGTTGCTGGGTGGTAAATTTGGGCCTGGAATCAGCTCCTCCTTCCTGAATCCTGAATCAAGCATGTGACATATATATATATATATATGCTTAGGGACTCCATTCCTCTTTGTAAGGTTTGGACGTCTCATAGCATGAAATAACATTTGAGATCCAAGTAGCCCAGTGTTGGCTTAATCTAAGACCAACTTTCAGTTCTAGCATGGTGATAGGCATCCACTGTGCATCTTTTGGGAACCTCATGTCTGCATTTTAATAATTTTGAACAGTGTGAATCTCATCATTCCATTGTAATATAGAATATATTTTCAGTAGAACATCTGGCTGCCTTATAATCCATTTCTCCTGTTTCAGTAGAACATTTGGATGGTAATAGTTCATCATGTCAACACCAGGAGATATAGATTGAGGGCATGAGAACAATGAAGTTTATGATAAACTAATCAAGATTCAAAGAATTGCTGGGCGGTGGTGGTGTACTCCGGTGTACTCCTTTAATCCCAGCACTTGGGAGGCAGAGGCAGGCAAATTTCTGAGTTCGAGGTCAGCCTGATCTACAGAGTGAGTTCCAGGTCAGCCAGGGATACACAGAGAAATCCTGTCTCTAAAAACAAAACAAAACAAAACAACAACAACAACAA
>JADRCD010181709.1:32039-42218 GCA_019843815.1 Montemys delectorum
TTCCTTCCTTCCTTCCTTCCTTCCTTCCTTCCTTCCTTCCTTCCTTCCTTTTTTTGAATAGAGTACTCCCATTTTGGGGCCCCCATTCAGTCTCCATGACTTGTGAAATGATGATGTTGGAATGAGTCTTCCAAACCTCAGGAAGGTTTGTCTCTTGCTTTTCCTTTTTTCTCTTTCTTTTGTATGCCAGCCAGAATCCAAGTGTTCTTTTTCTGATACATTATGCTTCTTTACTCTTTTTCTAAAGCCCACACCAAGACCACCACTTGGCTGCTGGCCTACCGTGTGTCTGAGCTCCATGGCTGCTTAAACAACATGGCCCTTTTCTCCTTCTCACCTCCATTCTCCTGCTTCAAGCAGCTCCGGAGATTTATAGGTTATGTTCTCTGAAGCGTTTTTTCTTATAAAAGATAATAAAGTTGTATTTTAATTTTCTTTTGAGTTTTAAATTATCTTCTAATAGACTAAGAACCTGAGGGGGAAGCCATGACTTCCCCTGTTTCAATTCCAGTGTGGACTGGACATGCAAGGGACAACTGTTCTCTGAGTAGATTAGTTTCAAGGCAAGGCTCTGGGAATCATTTCCACAAGTTCCACATGTTAACATACTACCAGACCTCTTTTTCAGCTTGGGGTGCTGTCTTCATTCCTCACTGGCTTTCTTTCTTCTGGAAATAACAATGTAATTACATTATCTGCACTGGAGAGACATGACAGTTATAACTACTAATGAGTTTTGAAAGCTCAAGTAAATGAACTGCACAAATCCTTTGGCCATAGGGGTAAGAAAGTTTAATGGTTGAGGAAATGGGTTTGAGAATAGAGATACCTGAATGTGTGGGCTTGGATGCATTATTCTACCTCCTTGGGCTCCTATTTTCTCACCTATGAACTAAAGATAATGTTGTCTACTTCATAGGGTTGCTGTGAGAAACAAGCAATTCATAACAGGCATATAGAAAGCACTTCAATATATGAAATTAAGATTAATTACCACTTTCTCAGGGCCTCTGCTTCCATTCATAAACTTGAAATAACATTTACCTCAGGAGCTTAATTATAGTGACAATTAGGTTTTAATAATGCATTTAATCATTTTCTTTCCCTTCCTTCCTTCTTTTTCTCTCATTCTCTGCTTCCTTTTAATCTTCCCTTTCTATCTTTCAATTGCTCCCTCCTTTTATTCCTTCTCCTTTTACCCCACACTTTTCACTTCTTTTTAGACATGAGAGAAAATATTAACAGAAACCTACGGATCATTTGAGGTAAACTTGACCTAATTATAGATTTTGGATTGTTTAATCTCCCTTGGGCCTTCTAAAGTCATAACTACCCCCCAAGATGGCATTACCTTAGAAAGAGAACAAATAAATTAGCTATGCAGATTGACTAAATTAAGTTTATCCAAAGAACAAAGCAGCTAACATTTGTATAAGTTCTTACTGAGAAAAAGACTTTCAAATAGAAAATTTTGCCTTTTAGTTTTATATTTACCTGGCTTTGGTATGTTTTTTAAATCTTTTTTTTAATTATTTCTATCATTTCCCATTTCATACCTTGAATAGAACTATTTAATTACATAAAAATAATAATTCCTTACATTCAGTAATTATGCTCTGCATTAGGGGAAAAAAAGATTAGATTATGAATTCCTTCCCAAGACAATTACTACAACTGCTCTGAAGCACTCTGGAATTTGTAGAAAGTGGAGAAAGGCTTCAAGTCAGCAAAATAACTGATAGTAGGTACATTGGCTTCTTTCTTTTACCCATGAGAATTTTTGTCTCAAGATTAATTAGATTTCCTTTCATTGCAAACCATAGAAAAGCCAACTCATGTTGGCATGGCACCAAAGGGAAGTTGGCATGAGTGATGGATTCATCCAGGCTTGAAGCGGCACTAGTCTCTTTAATGTTGGTATTCTAAGGCAAGTCACACGGAAGCTAGTAGCTACAGGTCTGTGTTCTCCTAGATTGATAGCCAAAGGAAAAGACAGATTATTTCCTCTTTGTTCAAAATTAAAGCCACCAGATTCTCCTGAAGGATTAAAGCCTAACTGTTAATGAACTAAGTTGGGTCACAGCCTCAGTTTTGAATCACTCATTGTCAAAAGGGCAATACTGTCTCCACAGTATGGATCTGTGACTCATGGACAAAGAGTAGGAATGTGAAGATGCCCTAATGTAAAACAAGATAATGTCGCCAAAATAAAAGACAGTAGATCCTGCAATAGATCCCCTCAAATAATTGACTATCACAGTCTTATCTAGATCATAAATACAAGCTTATATATTTGGTTTAAAGGGGCTATCCATATTACTCTGGTTAAAGAATGGAACTACTGATTCTCTATCGATACTGTTGACAAGGATTTCAATTCTAAGAGCTCAAAGGCACATTCCAAGATGTTTAAACAGACAGGACATGTCAATCAGGGTGGAGATGAGGGAGAACATAATTAAGTGATGATGGGGTTTTGTGGAGTCTGGATCTCATACTTAATATTGTAGGTACCTGTCTGTCAAATCCAAATCAAAGCTTTACTTTTTATAAGAAACCACAACAGGAAGAGGAAAGCCATAAACTTTCTTGCTAATGGTGAAGAGTAGAAGAAACACTTTATGAACTAGATCTTATACATGTACCCTTTAGGAGGAAAGCTCTCCCGTGAGAAGAGTCTGGCTTCATTGTGTGAAAGATCTATCTATCACCATCGTCATAAATGTGGGGCCTGTGCATGTCTCTCCTGCTGCCTGGAGCTCTCTGCTGCTGAGGCCCTGGGGCTACATGACACTTTAGTTAAAAAGGAGGCAATGTATAAATGAGATATTTTATTATAAGAAAGAGAAAATAGGCTAGTCATGTAGAGAGAAAGAAAGGAAAGAGAAGAGGAGAGAGATAGAGAAAGGAGAGGAAGAAAGCAAGAGAGGAAAGCAAGAGAGGAACAAAGAGCAAGAGAGAGAGGAAGAAGGCAAGAAAGCAAGAGAGGAAGAAAGGAAGCAAGACAGAGGACAAAGACCAAGAGAGAAGGGAGGGGGCAAACCACCCCTTATATTGTGTGGGACGTGGTTATCGGTGGTGTGAGGCATGTCTTGCTGTGGTCAGACTAGGGGTAGGGTCCAGCTAGAATGCTGGGAGCTTGGGGCTTTGTCTACCTGACAGAGTGCACATCTCCTGCGGGGGCAGCCATGAGAGTTTGGGACTGGGGCCAAAGATTCAGGAGTTCTGGCCGAACACTTACCTTTCCTTGTGAACAAAAATTGGCCACTGGATGCTCCAGGGGTCTAGGCCTGTTACTCAACTTAGCCTAAGTTGCCTGAACAGGCCACTGCCCTACACATAAACACATCATTTTGTGTTTGCTACAATGGCTTTTATAAGTGATGTTTATTCTATCACACATTTCAAGGTGTTCCTCCAAGAACTTTCCAAATGCTTTCTGCATTTCAGAGTTCTTAGCACAGATAATAATTATCCTTCCCTGTGTATTTTCTGTCTTCTCCATTAGACCAAGTGTTCTTGAACACAGAAATTATTTTCCTTTTCACAGTTGACCCAGTCCTTGACTTGAGGAAGGAGGAATACTTTTAGTCAGAAGACGACAGGTTGTTTCCGTAACAACAATAAAACCTTTAAATCTCAATGATTTAGACATACAATTGATTTATCATTCACACAGTGCACTTTTTCCAGCTTCAACATGCTTTCACTGTCTTATAATTATGCCATCTACAACATATATCCTTCAGAGTCACCATGGCAGATAGAGGGGGACAGAATAAATTTTTCTTTTTGAAATCTAGATTTTTTTAAATTAGGTATTTTCCTTATTTATGTTTCAAATTTTATCCCCTTTCCTCATTTCTTCTCTGAAAACCCACTATCCCCTCCCCCTCCCCCTGCTCACCAACCCACTCCTGCTTCCCTGTCCTGGCATTTCCCTACACTGGGGCATTGAGCCTTCACAAGACCAAGGGCCTCTCCTCTTGTTGATGTCCCACAAGGCCATCCACTGCTACATATGCAGCTGGAGCCATGAGTCTCTCCTTGTGTACTCTTTGATTGGTGGTTTAGTCCCTGGGAGCTCTGGGGGTACTGGTTGTTTCATATTGTTGTTCTTCCTATGGAGTTAAAAACCCCATCAACTCCTTGAGTCATTTCTCTAGCTCCTTCATGGGGAACCTTGTTCTCAGTACAATGAATGGCTGTGACCATTGACTTCTATATTTTTCAGGCACTAGTGAGACAGCTGTATCAGGGTCCTGTCATCAAGCACTTATTGGCATCCACAATAGTGTCTAGGTTTGGTCACTGAATATGGGATGGATCCCCAAGTAGAACAATCACTGGATGGGCTTTCCTTCAGTTTTTGCTCCAATCTTTGTCTCTATATATCCTCCCATGAGTATTTAAATCCCCCTTCTAGGAAGGACTGAAGTATCCACACTGTGGTCTTCCTTCTTCTTAAGCTTCATGTGATCTGTGTGTTGTATCTTGGGTATTCCAAACTTCTGGGTTAATATCCAATTATCAGTGAATGCATACCATGTGTGTTCTTCTATGACTGGGTTACCTCATTCAGGATGATATTTTCTAGTTCCATCCATTTGCCTAAGAACTTCATGAATTCATTGTTTTTAATAGCTGAATAGTACTCCATTGTGTAAATGTACCACACTTTCTGTATCCATTCCTCTGTTGAGGGACATCTGGGTTCTTTCCACCTCCTCATTATTATAAATAGGACTGCTGTGAACATAGTGGAGCATGTGTCCTTATTACATGTTGGAGCATCTTCTGGGTATATGCCCAGGAGTGGTATAGCTGGGTCCTCAGGTAGTACAATGTCCAATTTTCTGAGGAACCACCAAACTGATTTCCAGAGTGGTTATACCAGCTTGCAATCCTACCAGCAATGGAGGAATGTTTCTCTTTCTCCACATCCTCCCCAGCATCTGCTGTCACCTGAGTTTCTGATCTTAGCCATTCTGACTGGTGTAAGGTGGAATCTCAGGGTTGTTTTAATTTGCATTTCCCTGATGACCAAGGATATTGAACACTTCTTTAGGTGCTTCTCAGCCATAAGGTATTCCTCAGTTGAGAATTCTTTGTTTAGCTATGTACCCCATTTTTTAATAGGGTTATTTGGTTCTCTGGAGTCTAATTTCTTGGATTATAGAATATTCTTCTTGGAATAAAGGATATTAGCCCTCTATTGGATGTAGGGTTGGTAAAGATCTTTTCCCAATCTGTTGGTTGCCATTTGTCCTGTTGATAGTTCAACACACATGTGGCTTTTGCTGAAGACCATTGGACAGATTAGTCTTTATGGCCTTCATCTAACAACCAATTAGACTGATATATGCATGGGCAGCAGCTGTTAGAAAGATGGCTATTGCCTCTACTACAGATATTCTCAATGTTCCTTTTTTCTGTGCTGTGGCACAGCCTCTTATTGGGATGGTGGTGACTTAGCTGCTAATGCATTTGGAAGTGGTATCTAAGCTTATCCACACAAGCTGTTCATTTGGGAATCTTTTGAGTAGCCCTGAAAGTAAAAGACATAGCATGAATTGTGATTCTGTGCTGCAAGTCTCCCAGAGGAGACCCCACCACCTCTAGCAAGTGGGAAAAATTTGTTTGAGCTGCCTTGAAGAACGGTTGAACAAATTGTTCATAATTTGAAATTTTGAGGCCCTTAGGAAAGCCATTACTGCTGTTCCCTTAGCTATGTTTCTCTACAGATGTGGTGACAGTCTCACCTCTATTTGCCTAACTTCAGTGTCCTTTTCTCCGTTGGTTCAAAACACAGGCAGGAACCAAGAGTTTGTTCATAGACCTATGTCAGGCCCCAACATATTGCCAGTCAATAGACAAACTCAGAGGAAACATGGAAAGTTATTGAGTCCAATTTACACTTTCAAAAACTGTGAGTAAATCAAGATGGGTGATCTGATTAATGAAAAAATACATTGTCTTGGCAGCAGACATCCAGTTCCTTGCTCTAGCTATTCTGTTTAACTAATAGCTTGCTACTAATAGCATGCTCTGATACAGGAAAGCAACATCTATTATAGGCATTTTTTCCTCTGTAATTCAGATTTTTTTCCCACCAAGGAGATAGGAAAGCTTTTTAAAAGATGAGAAGGAAGGAGAGGAAGAAGAAAGGAGGAGAGGAGTCGAGAGAGCACATTCAAACACCTTGGAAGAAATAACCTTCACTCGTTTTCAAGCATGTGGGGGGTCAGTTCCTTGCCTGTCTCCACTCCTACCTTACAACCTACAGAATACCTTGGGGTGAATCATTCTCCATCTGATTCCCACAACAGCCTTTTTTCCCGCAACCATAAAAATCCAGCAGCTTGTTAATCATACAACTATTTAACAGAGTCCCTCCCTAGTCCTACAACTGAGCTCCAAGCCCATAATGTATAATCTACACACCCACACATATTGAAATGAGATTATTGTTCCCACAGAAAAGCACCCCGTCATTGCACAAGTCCCAACTTTGTTCCAGAGGGTGATAAAAGGGAGTAGGAAAAGGCCAGGAGTTGTTTGATAGGCTTCTAAGGAAGGCACAGCAAGGATGAAAAGATTACCCTCCCAGGTACAGTCTGAAACAGCATGTAGGCAAACACTCTCCTGAGCACGCTCCCTAGGCCTTTGATGTAGATGCCATCACGAATTCCTGATAGTTGAAGGAGTGGCAGAAGTGGATGCACTTATCTCCAACAAAAGGTCATAGCTCCCAGGTAGGAAAAATATCCACAGCATACAGACGCAATTGGGAACCCAAGATAGGGAGTACTAGTCACAGCACAGCAGAGCTGAGGACATGTGGATAGATTTGGATCCAGTCTCTAACTTGCTTTCTGATAGTTGTGTAAATGAAAAACACAAGGGACCAATGGAGTCCCTTCTATTTGCCAAGAGATATGTTACTAGTAGCCATAAGCTATCTTCAGTAGACATCATCACTTGTCCTGAGTAAGACCTTTCCTTATCTAGCACTGTGATGATCTAGAAAGTTTGGGGTCCATGCATGGCTAAGGGTCAACAAGCAGCAAACCCAATGGTACTGACTTTTCCTTACTCACAGGGAAGATTTTGTTGCAATGCATTTTGGAGTAAGAGAGCTGTTCTTTGGCTGTTCAAATTTTCAAATGGGATTTGAGGGAATTCAAGAAAAATATCTGTAATCAGCAGCATAGATTGGCTTCCAGTTCCTCAACCTTTGTAGAGAGTAGCGAAGCCCATGAATTAAAGTGACACATTAGAGAAGATAGTGTTTGAGGAAGCTAAAATTAACTTAATTTAAATATTCTAATATTGAATTATGTATCTAATGTCTCCTGTTCCTTTAGCTTTGTCAAACATTCTGTCCACAGTTCTTGGCATTGGGATCTTCACATGGACTGTATGTTGTGTTATATGTAGTGTGGTAATAAAACATTGAGGCAAAGAGAAAATTATTGTAGAGCTAGGCAACATTGCCTAGATATGTGACCATGGGTAGCATTCTCTGAGCCTATTGTCTACTGAAAACAGTAACTGATAATGAGAGACCAAATCTTTTGGGTTCAGACTCCTCATTAGCTAACAGGCTGGTACCTAGCACTAGTTTCCAAGTTATTCCCCAAACAAATGTGCACCCGCAGGCTACAAGCCCACCCCTGACACTTCACTTCCTAACAATCACTAATCAGGAAAAAAGCAGAAGTTTGGTTTATGTTTTGGCTCTCATAACCAACCAATTATGTTAAAGGCCATATTAGCCCCCCTAATCAGACATGTAGCAGGCTAGATAACCCCTTCTTGCCTCAGTAAATGTTTGCCTAAAACTGGGCTCAGAATTCCACCTTCCTACTGTGTCAGGGTTAGTGGGAAGCCCACGCTTGAGCTTGAATAAAGAGACCCTACTGTGATTGCATCAGATTTAGCTCCTTGGTGGTCTTTTTGGGGTTCATGAACATTTCATGACACATTTTTGGTGCATTCAACCAAATTACATAGCTGTTGAACAGAGCAAATAAATTAGTGTATGCAAAGCACATACGACAGTGCCTGGCACATAGTGAGTGTTCTGTGACTGTTGGCTGTTGTCATTGTATTTACACAGCTGTGTCTCACAAGCTATGAGACCTCTGAGGAAAGTGATCATATCTCACTCAATCATGCCTTCTAGACTCTAACAACCAGCTCTGAAAATTGAAGTCTGAATATACTTGGTAAATAAATAAAATTAGGGGAGCAGAGGATACAAAGATGGCTGTGATCAATCTGAAAATTTCTTAGCTCCACAGGCACTCCCATTGTTGATTCTGCACTTGTGATGGTATAGGAGAGTCAAGATCTTTTGCATTCAGCTGTGGCTGATCCTTCTCCCCAGAATGAACATGTAATAAGGGAAGGAAGCCAGCGCCCATTGAGTGCTTAGTGTATGAGAATTACTTAAGTAAACATCTTCTTTGAGTCTCACTAATGCTCTGATATTTCTGTATTAATTTCTATCTACAAAAGGAAAAATGAAGACACAGGCATAGTCCACACAGCTTGGGCAAGCAGAGGGATGCCTTTCTTCATTTCTCACTTATAACTTTCCCACTCTTCAGTAACAAGAGAGGGCCTAGACAAGACTTTCTCCCCAGAAGCAAAACATTACCACCTTTAGCATTCTGGCTTTCCAAACCAACCAGGAAAGAAGACGGTCTATTACCTTTAAATCCCATCCACATAGCTGCCAAGAAGCAGGCAGAGTCATTAGTCTGTGTTTCTCTTTGGTACCATGGTTAGAAACGGAAAAGCAAAGGTGCTCAAACAGGTAAAATAAGCCCTCTGGTGAGCAGGTGGAAACTTGTTTAGAGAGGGAGCAAAGCTTGCTGAGCTTGTGCTGGAGAGAATCCAGCACAGCTGAGTACCAGAGACACAATCCAGTGTGTTACGTAAATATCCTCTCAATCACTAGCTCCCACCTTCATTGCAAGACGAGGAAAGGAAAGGAAAAGAAATTTTGTATGTGTTTTTCACCTTTCATTGTGTCGAACTGTGATTCTTCTTGTCTCAAAGGCTGAAATGATTCAATGTCTTGCTTATGAGGATACCATATTTGGGGAAGAAAGGATCAACTGTATACAGAATGTGTGGGTTGCTCAGACACATGAATCATTCCTTTCCTAAGGTAAAACTTTAGAATTATTTTCGATTTTGCTTCCAACTATTTTAAAACATAAATATTTTTTATTAGCTCATATGTCATCACCTTTTAATGGCAAAACAAAATGTTGACACTAATTTACCTTTCCTGGAGAAGAAAAAATGAAAAACCCAGTCTCAAGTAGTAAAAGACAGAAGAAGAAGAAGAAGAAGAAGAAGAAGAAGAAGAAGAAGAAGAAGAAGAAGAAGAAGAAGAAGAAGAAGAAGAAGAAAAGGAAGAGGAAGAGGAAGAGAAAGAAGAAGAAGGAGAAGGAGAAGGAGAAGAAGAAGATAAGAAACTCACCCAAGGAGCCAAACTTGCCTATAGACCTCAAGAAGCTGGATAGATGTCCCATCAAATGTTGCTATTAGCATAGGGAGCCTCTCCCAAACTCCCTTATGAATTGCTGCTTGGATCTTCTTCAATACATCCAAGGGTGGCAAGGTCTTGTTCTCTTAGTGGGAATCTGTATTCCCACAGAGAAAGAAAATATTCCACATGAGCAAAGCAAATTGTTTGGCAGGCATTTTGTAGGCTGGGGACCACTGGGATCCTTCTGCAAAGTAATCCTCTTCCCACCTGGGCCATGATCACAGTCTACTGATGGCTAAAGAATTCAATTCTTCAGTAAATGTATACATGGCCCCATCAAATGCTGCATACAGCCTTACTTCTTGTTGATGTTATAAAGATTTATTTTCAACTTTAACCTTTTGGACTCAAATTTCATTTACTAAATATTTGTTAAATGCTACTTATGCTGTGGTTCATCTTCCTTTAGAGCTACTCTAAAAAGTGTTATTATCTTTGTATTTTGAAAGTGAGAAAAATGAGGCTTAACATTTTCCTTGTGAATAAAGCAGATGACTTTAAAGACAGGGAGAGAGAGAGAGAGAGAGAGAGAGAGAGAGAGAGAGAGAGAGAGAGAAGGAAAAGAGAAAGAAAGAAAGAAAGAAAGAAAGAAAGAAAGAAAGAAAGAAAGA
>JADRCD010181712.1:0-12304 GCA_019843815.1 Montemys delectorum
AACACTGTGGAAGCAGAGGCAGTCATCTCTGTGAATTCCAGGCCAGGCTACACAGAGTTCCAGTGCAACCTGGGTTACATAGTAAGACCCTGCCTCAAAACAAACATAAACAGAGTCAAGCCCTTTGTTAGGGACAAACACAGTTTAAGCACAAACACAGCTTACAAGCAAGCCAGAAACCAGACAATGGACATTTGGAAGGTACAGGGAAAGAAGTGAAGATCTCACACTTGGGCTTGATCTTGGTCAAATTAATCCAAGAGGAAGCTGCCGTGAGACTTATTCTAAGTGCTGCCATTTTGTTTTCTTTCTTTTTTTTTTTTTTTTTTTTTTTTTTGGTTTTTTGAGACAGGGTTTCTCTGTATAGCCCTGGCTGTCCTGGAACTCACTCTGTAGACTAGGCTGGGTTTGAACTCAGAAATCTGCCTGCTTCTGCCTCCCAAGTGCTGGCATTAAAGGCATGCACCACCAACACCCTTATTTTGTTTTCAGACTCTATTTTGATCATAAATTGAAAATAAGTTCAAGTTCCTAGGCTCTAGGGGAGCTTTCCTGGTAGCTAGGCCAGCTTCCTCCTCCTTCTCCTCTTCCTCCACCTTTTATTGCCAAAACATAACAATTGTTCCTAACCATGAAAGAGCAGACGATTCTGATTGGCGGAAAGCTGTGACTATGACTTGGCACAGATATTTGTGGGTTTGGAGCTTGAAAACTCTAACAATCCTGGCTCGAATGGTTCAGTTCTGGTCTGTTCTATGACCCTAATCGATCACTTTCATCCCGAATATAATAAATTTTTGTCACTTGCTTAAAGAGCTACGAAGATGAACGTTCAAAGACATTGTCAGCCCCCGAGTCTGTGCTGCTGTTGTCCCTGGCTGGTCAATTTTTGCTGCCTCATTCAAATAAAGATCTTGCTTTGTGTGGACTCTTTTTTTGTGTGTGGGGAGGGGGGAATTAAAGGCGTGTGCCACCGCCGCCCGGCTGCTTTGTGTGGACTCTTGTGTCTGCCTGGGTTGTTTTGGATTTTCAGACCCTAACAATTCTTTAATGAACTAATCCACGCTGCCAGGTACTGGGGATCCAGAGCAGTTCTTTCAGGCTTGCTTGAGAAACCCCAATCCAGTAGCCAAAGCTACTCTGACCATCAAAGTCTGAAGCCCCTCCTACCCTAGCCTTTACTTGGCTCACCAAGTGCCTGTGGCTCCTCTCAACACTTCTCAGCCTTCCTGCTACCCTAACCTCTCCCCAACTCCTCATTCCTACCCAAATCTGCCACTTGAGCCATGCTTTCTTTGGTCCTTGGCTCCTCTCTTGGTCCCTTCTCTCACCACCTCCCGCCACATCCACCTCCTCCCATGGCCCGGTTCAGTCTGGACTCTTCTAGACACCTCTGGCTGGGCTGTGCTCTCCTTCATATCTACAATACAATCTGTCTCCTCAACCATACCTAGGAGCGGCCATGTCCTCATTTTTATTCGTTACTTAGACTAAGCCTCTATTGTCCAAATGGGTACAGTGAACAAGCAGCTCATGCCTAGGTGGCTGCTACAAGTGGCTGTCTGTACTTTCCCTACTGATGGATCTAAATCGCTGCACTGTTTGGCCCTGAGCATATAACTGGATCCTTTCCTAACTTGCTCACATTTCCAACCATGCCAACTCTCTTCTAGGTAGGTGGAGTGATGTGTATTTGGTCCCCATGGGAAGGACTTCAACAGAAACATCATTCTTCTCCCCCCATCCCCAAATGCCTTCACAGAGAGGATTCAAGGTCAGTGAGCTTTATTTGAAAGTAGAAAGGCAGCCTCAGCCCCAGTACCCCAGCAAGGGATGGAGGGAGAAGATTGACAGCTAGAGTCAGGCTTCCCTGCCCCCTCCTCACCACCACTGCTGAAAAAAAGATATAGGAGGGTCAAGCACAAAGGCTCAGGAGTTAATTGCAGCTCTTTGGAGGCTGAGCAGGAGGACAAGTTCAAGGCCAGCCTGGGCTACATGATGAGAGCCTGTCTTTAAACAGCCATTAATAATAATAATAATAAGATTACAGAAGATCCAGAAGTGTCACAGCTTAGACTAAAGCTCTTCTCTCCGGGCCAGGCTCTCCTGTGAGCAGGGTCCACGGGTGCCCCCACAGAGCAGCGCCTCCAGGTTCTCATGGCCTTGTTGGTAGGCTTCGTAGATCTGGTCCTCTCCAAACTCTCCCAGGTAGTGGAAACACGTCATGGAAAGCCTATGGAGCAATAGGCACCTCGAGCTCTAACCTGCCCTTGAGGAAGGCAAGGAGCAAAGCAGGACTCCAGGGGCTCCTTCCCCCACATGCTATTTATTACCTATTGGGCCAGGGACCCCCAGTAATCATCACGCTGATGCTCGGCTCTGGCCCCTTGCTAAGTCCTGGGCCCATGAGACGCTTCATCTGGTTCACTTCTTGGACTCCATAGCTGATGGTAATGGGAAGCAAGGGAATGTAGGATCAGTTCGGACCTGACCAGGGAGGGACTTGCTCCTATTTTAGGCTAAGTATTCTAGGCATTTACTGAGCTCAGACAGAGCTAAGTCCGAGGCTCAAGATCTCACAGTGATCTTTCTGTGGCCATCTGCTCTCCCAGATGTTCCCAACAGCAACCGTAGCCCAGATTTCAGCCCAACCAACCTCCTCCCTCAGGCCAAAGCCTTCGTGGAATGAGCATGAGGCATCAATGGGAAGATGGAGGAGACCTGTACCCACCAGCCCCTCCCCTTATGGAAGGTGGCAGGGACTGGATCAGCAACTCACGACTGCCAGTTCTGAGAGCAGGTCCGGTCCAGGACATCTGTGTATGTGGATTCACTCAGCTCCTGCAATCCACTGGAATCTGGACTGGGAGATTTAGCTTCTGCTTTCGCCAGATGTTGCCCCATCTGGAATGAGGAGGTGATGAGAGCCTGGACTTGGGGACTGCTGGTCAATTGGGGGAAAGGAGAGAAAGACAAACACCCAAGTCTCTGGGGAGAATGAGGTGGCAGGGGAGCTGTTGAGCGAACGGAAGCACCTGCAGGGCAAGCTCCGTGGCCCCGGCCCTAGGCCCCACAGCTGGGCTGGGCCAGCTCAGGCAGGACCTACTCTCCTGGGGGCTAGGGCAGAAAATGCTGAGTGGAAGACCTGGCCCTTCCTTCAGGGCCCACCTACCCAGTAGCACACGCTATTTTTAAACCAGGAGAACAAGGAAAGCCCATAATAATGATAATGATGATGATGATGATGATGATAATAATAATAATAATAATAATAATAATAATAAACAAATAAGTTAACCAGTCTTTAATAACACATGTACTCACCCTGTGTACATACAGAAACGTGGTCATACAGGTATGCTTGAGGAGAACAAGCTCAACCTCCTTCAAGTTGTTCACCTCAAGCATGGTGGGTTCACATAGAATACATGTGTAAAGTAATGGTACCTTAGGGAAGGTGTCTAGACGAAAAAGGTTACAGACAGAGAGAATTATAAGAGGAGGAATGATTCCCTGGGGTGACAAGATAAGGATGGGACCATCTCAGACTGTCTGCTCTTCAGTGACCAGGCAAAAGAGTACACCGAGGCATGGCAATTCAAGAGAAGGGGGCTGGCAATATCCTGGAAAGATTGCTGATTAGGGCTGAGAGCTGGGGGTTGAAGGCTCAGTGGTGAGGTCTAAGAGAGACGGAGTGGCCTGAGCAAGGACTGCAGCAGTGGGACCGGCAGAACTTACTTGGTAGGCCACAGCCCGGCAGGCATCGCAGCGCAGGTGAGTCGGCATATGAGATGAGTACTTCTCTTCATCATCCAGGGTGGGAGCTGTAGCCGACAGGGAAATCTTATCCCCGAAACTCCCCAGGACGGTCCTGCACCCCAACAGTAGCAACAGTGGCAGAGGCAGTCTCATGGCCTCTGAACTTACTTCTTGGAGCACAGGCTGCGGTTGGGGTGCAGATGTGCATTCGAATTATCTGTGGTTTAGGCCAATAGGGAACTGACACCTCACTGACCCTCTTCCCTTCCCAGAGGCCCTAGAGATGCCACGCATGCAGTGGGGGCTGGCTCCTGATGACTCAGCTCCATTTTACACGTAGAGGGTGAAGATGCAAGGAGAGGGGCTGAGGTTGGCCAAAGACACTTGGTAGCTGATGGAGAGCACATACTGTGATCTGAGCAAGTGGTAGGAACCCTATAGAACATCCTGTGGGGCCAGGTGGCTGGTTGCAGGCATCTTTATTCTACTACAGGGGATGTGAAAGCTCAGAGAGAAGAGACAGATCCTCTAGCTGGAGAAGCCATGTTGACAGTGGTCCCCAATGTCCACAGGTCACACACAGCCTCCAGGAGGAATGTGGCCACGGCTTGGGTTGCTCACTTAGGGGTTCTCTCTAACTGTAGTGACAGAGTTACTGGGCTGGAGAGGTGGCTCAGTGGTTAGGAACACTGTTCTTTCAGAGGTCCTGAATTCAATTCCCAGTAACCACATGGTGGCTCACAATCCCCTCTTCTGGTGTGTCTGAAGACAGCTGCAGTGTACTCATATACATAAAATAAATAATTCTTTCAAAAGAAAAGAAGAGAGAGGAAAAGAAACAGAGTTACGGAGTCTGGGAGACTACAGTGTATGAGAGCATACATGGTCTTTTTCTCCAATTCTAGGGTGCTCCTTACCTAGGCCAGAGCCAGCCAGACATGAGGGCTTTGTGGAGGGTGTTTAAGGGGCAGCAAGCTGAAGAATGCTCAGTGGTTAAGAACAATTGTTTGTTTTGCTAAGGACCTGAGTTCAGTTCCCATCACTCACACAATGGTTCACAACCATCTGTAACTGTAATTGCAGGGCGAGGATTCAATGCCCTTTTCTGGCCTTCATGGGATTCAAGCATACACGAGGCGCACATACATACATACATACATGCAGGTAAACACTCATATAAATAAAAATAAATATTTTAAGTGTTACTTATTTGACTTTTGAGATAGCTGTCCTTGAACTCAAAGGGATCCACCTGCCTCGCCCTTTCAAGTCCTGGGATTAAAGGTGTATACCATCATGCCAGGCAAAAGTGATTTTTTTGTTTTGTTTTTTAAAAGGTGGCAGCAGGAAATTAGGACCATACACTTGGTTGTCATTTCGGCCACCATGGCTCTCCATGGTCAGCCATTTATTGCACACCAGGGCAAGATGATACATTCTAGGGGTGGCCCTGGTCCCTCCATGTCACCGGGACCAGTGTCTCTGGTAGAGATGTTGAGGTTATTTTGACGATGTATTTTAGCCGATTTCCAATCTAGGGCAAGGTTGACAGAGGCTCCAAGGGATCTTAGCTTCACAGGTCGGAACCAGAAAGCTATCAAGTGCCGGCCGGGCATTGCTTCTAGTGGGAACGGATCTTTCCCAGACACCTCCTGTGAAACACCTCTCGAGCAAGACCCCAAAGGACACAGAGATCACCTCCCACCTCACAGAGATTGTTCTCTGGCCCTCAGTTTACCCCAGGCTCAGAGCAGCTGAAGCACAGGTATAGGGTCTTCCCTGTGCTGTGAGCAGCTGGAAGGGCAAGTCCCTCTGTGTGGTCTCTGTTGCCTCTGCTCCTGGAGGAACATGGAGAATGGAACCAGCTAAAGGGTCAGGGTCCCTAGGCCTACTCCATATGGGAACACCCTTCCTCTTTCCGGCTCTAACTCACCCCGTGTGATAACAGCTTAACTTTCCTCTCTATTGTCATCTTGGTGATTCAATTTACTTACTGTCTATCCAGTTGAGGATGGCTTCAAGAAAAGCTAGCTCAACTCCCAGGATCTACAGAAGACAGGCCCTGGGGCTTGAGGGAGGGGCCAGGTTCCCTGATGTGGGCTGTTAGTTATAGTCACAGCTTTGTTGTCTGTGGTTTTTGAGACAGGATTTCTCTGTGTAGCCCTGACTGTCCTGGAACTCGATTTGTAGGATGGCCTTGAACTCACAGAGATCCACCTGTCTCTGCCTCCCGAGTGCTGGAATCAAAGCACTGGCCAGCTGTCACACCGTTTTACGAAGCTCCTCCATTTTGGTTAAACGACAATTCCCTAAAGTAACTTGTTTTTCTAGATTCTTGCTCTCCCTGCCCTCTCAACTCCAGAAATGGGCAAACAAGAGGAACGTTTGCTGATCACTTGAGACTCTTTAATTCACTACTTGTCCCTAGTCACCCCTAGCCACAGAAAACTCAAAGAAAAGTACCCCCCCCCATCTCCTAGACCCTCCTGCTGGCCTTTCTGTGGAGGAGCTGCTTGTCCCATTGGCTGTCTTTACAGCAACCCTGGGCCATTTCACCCAGTTGTCGCCTCTCCAATCCAGCCTGACCCTCCACATTTCCTTATACGACATCCATACTTCATCTCTAGCCACTATCCTCGTATCTCATTCGCTGCCCCAAGCTGCCCCGGGGCCACATTGGGTTCCCCCATAGCCTCCCAGTACAAAGGGCACGGCCAGATTTGATGGCTGTCACCCGTCCCTTCCATCTCAGCAGCACCCACTGTCGGGCTCCACTAAATTGGGCCCAGTGTTAGGGCGACACAGTTCACCAAGGCAGCCTGGTCCTGCTGTTCCCACACTTGCTATTCTGGGAAGCCCCAACACCTCCTAGACTGACTTCTCACTTTGACAGACTTGCTTGCCTACATAAACACATACACAAACACACCGCACCCTGGGAAGGTTTGGGAAAGGGATACATATTTTCGTTGGGGGCGGGGGAGGGGCGGAGGGGGTAGGCAGCCAGTCATTTGCTAATGATTCTCCCGCACTATCCGCCCAGGTAGCAGATACTGGTCTGGTGACTGGCTGGAACTGGCCAAAGAATTGATGGGAGAAAAAAGTTATAGAAACTGGGATCCGGAACTCCCAAAGCCTTCTAGGGAACCCAACTCCATGGGGATAAGGGTTCAGGCTTCACAAAGGAAACACGGAACCCTTGCTGGACTGGATGGGACCAGAACTGGAGGGTGGGGCACAGAAGAGCATCGGTGGTGCTGGGCTAGGGGTCCCGCTCAAGGGCATGTAGTACATCCCCTCCAGGGGTCCAGCCTCAGGAGCCCAAGGTAGCTGGAGACTACCAAGGGCCGGCAGGTTGGGGGACAGAGGCGACAGGGATGGACCAGAGATAGGCCCATAGGCGGGCGGGTAGAGGCCTGGCGCTAGGGCCAGCGGGGCATAGGGCTGGCGTGGCTGCCGGGAGGGAGAGGGAGAGGGCGAGGGTGGCAGCAGTACTTCCACGTACTGCCCGCTCTCGGGATCGAAGAGTAGCCGCAGCCGAGGCTGCCTCGGCGCCTCCACCAAGTAGTACCGGCCACTCTCCGGGTCTACGAGGACCTTCCCTGCGGGCGCGGCTCCCGGAGGCCTCCGCGGCCCCAGGGAGGATGCAGGAGGGAGCCGGTCGGTGGGAGGCGCAGAGGCAGCTCGCGGGAAGGGTGCAGCGGCCCTGGCCGCCGTCGCCGGAGGATCGGGAGGGAGGGGCGCCTGCACTGCA
This sequence comes from Montemys delectorum, assembly GCA_019843815.1. Taxonomy (NCBI): domain Eukaryota; kingdom Metazoa; phylum Chordata; class Mammalia; order Rodentia; family Muridae; genus Montemys; species Montemys delectorum. The sequence continues at coordinate 7,514 of JADRCD010181712.1, forward strand.
GTTGCAGGAGCCGCAAGCGGTGTCTCCAATTCGGGTGCTGCCCTGAGGCTCAAGTTTGGACACGCCGGCGGGGAGCCGGGGCGAGGTGGTCGGGTCCCTGTCGATTCTAAAGGGGAACACTGGGTTGAGGTGCGAGCGCCTCCTAAAGGGCTGCTCCGACCCTCGCGGTCCGGGACCAGGCGCTGGGCCTCAGCATCCGGGTTTTCTCCTCCAGGACCGCGTCTTTGGACACTCGGGGTTTTCTCCCACCGCTGGCCGAAGGCTAGGGCGCCAGGCAAGCGGATCTCACTGCGAGCGAAAGGCTTCGCGGTGCTGTTCTCTGCCCTCCGCCTCGGGACCCCGCCGGACGCGGGGGCATCCTTAGGGGCTGCGTGGAGTGAAGGCTCTGGTGAGTCGTAGGGATGAGGTACCACAGGCAGAAAGTCCTTGAGAAAAATGGAAGTGTAATGAGCCGGGGCGGGCGACTCAAGTGCCGGGAGCTTGTGCCTGTTGGATGCGTCACCGTCCTCCCCGCCGGTGTCCGCAGGAGGCGCGGGAAGCCCGGAGCCTGGGTTCCCTGCAGGGAAGCTTGGCGAGTAAGTCGTCTTAACCATCTTGCGCACGTCTCGCGGCCGCGGAATGGTCACGCGCGGGCGCCCGGGAGCCGCTTCACCCGAGCCCAAGGCTTCTGGGCACACATCGTCGTCCAGAGCACTTGTGAGATGACGTCGGGGCTGTTCCGGTGTGTCCGCATCTGGAGACCGTCGACCGCCTCCGAGGGAGACATCCGCGTTTTCCAGTGAGAGCAGACACGGCGGCGCCTCCGTGAGCTCTGGAGTCGCGGGTGCTGGTGGTGTGGGCGGCTCCAGCTCCTGAGTTAGACCGTTCGTAGCTCCCTGACGAAAGGCCGTCGATGCATCCTGCACGACAGGACCTGGCCAGGTCTCTCCGGGCGATGGGCTACGCGTTCCAAGAGGATGAGGTGACTCCCGTGGGAGCAGGGTTGGCAGCGACGGGTCCCTACTCAGTCCTACTGCATCTCCGCCTCTGGAATTCGGAACCTTCCAGACAAGAGGAGCTTCAGGACATGGGTTCCCAACTCTAGCGACAGCCTGAGGAAGTGGTGGAGGGGAAGGGGTCCTTCTGCTGACGGCGTCCTCGACGGAGGCATTCCGATGTTCCCACGCAGAGGATGTTCCTGGGAAGGCCGGGCTACTCGTTCTCCAAATCATCTTAGGAAGCTGTGGGAGGTTCTGGGGAGACGGGCAGCGAGGACCCCGCATGGCCCCGTTTGGAGCCTGCAGCGGGGGAGAGGAGCTCCTCGGCCTCGCAGCCCTACTGGGAACGGCCCGGGAACCCCTAGAATGGAAAGGAGGACTCCGTGCCCTCGGCACGGTTCGATCGGGAGTCTCCCGGGGAAACTGGGTCTTGGATTCCTGTTTGTGAGCCTGATGAGTTTTCTCCTCAGACTGCAGAAAGATGCTGGAACTAACCGGACCCAGGGGCTCGACCCCGGGCGCCGGTTTGTCCCGCCGAATCGCTCGCTCTCGGAGACTGGGCCAAGGCCGCGGGGCTCTGGCGGAGGCAGGATGATCGTGCGCGCGGGGCGGCCGGGACTTGACCTCTTCCGGGAGCCCACGCGTGCTGGCTGCGGTCTCCCGAGAGTTCGTCGTGGATTCTGGCTCGCCGTTTGACTTAAAAGTGACGTTGTTGGGGGCCGGGACCGCGGAGCCCAGTTTTCGGGCCAGCGCCGTCTGCACGATGCCCGCGGCGGCCTGCAAGCGACTCAGAGACTCGTCCAGGGAGCCGGTGCGCAGGAGCAGGCGGGGCCGCGGCGCGCGACTGTCCTGCGGGGGACTCCGGGGCCGCGGGCGCAGCTCGATCTGACGCTTCGGCACCGTGCGGGGTCTAACGGGCGCGCTGCGCTCCTCCAGGGCCACCTCCACGCACTCATACTGCCCTGAGACGGCAGGACTCGGCGGCTCTCGGGGCGGCAGCTCCAGGTAGGTGGCCCAGCGAGCGCCCCCGTCGGGGACGGAGGCAGGAGACGCCGGCCGGGTCGGCAGGGGACCGCTGAAGGTGGGCGCCATGAGCTGGTGCTCCTCCAGATCCTCCGCGTCCGAGCGGCTGAACGGAAGCCCCGCGCCGAAGATGACTTCCATCTCCCCCGACGGCAGCATGCGCAGCTGGGGCCGGGGCGGCGGCGGGCCGGAGCCCGGGCCTCGCGGGAAACCCGAGCCGGAGCAGCGCTGCTGGCGGCTATTCTGGGCGCTGACGGACAGCACAGGCTGCGCGCCCGCCCCCCGCCCAGGAGCCACCCGGAGCCAAGTCCCCTGGCCTTCTGTGTCCGGCCCCACGTCCGGGGGCTCCGGAGAACCCGGAGCTGTGTGGTAGGAGCCGGACGAACCGGACGAGTCCTGCCGCCCTGCAGGGGCAGGCAGCCGCCTGGGGAGTCCAGGAAAGGCTAGAGGGGCGAGCGCGGTCAGCATGGTGGGCAGGACACCTAGCACTAACCTCCCGCCAGCCGCAGCGCCTCCGCGGGTGGCTCCTGCGCTGTCCCCGCCCCGCCTGGATGCCGCGGGGGGTCAAAGCGTCTTAAAGCGCCAGCGTCAACGCCTGAGCTAGCGGCGGCCGGCTGGCAGCAGAGAGACCTAAGCTGTGGGCCCTACGGGGTGAAGCCCCCCATGCCGAACTTTCTCCAACACAGGTGCGGCGTGGGGGGCGGGATCCAGACTCCGGGGGGGACAGGCGTGTGAGAGGAAGGCAGGCCTCGCTTTAGAAAGGAGGCAGCAGCTAGACCCAATTCTAGAACACTCTGCCATTGCAAGGGGCTTACCCAGAGGTGAGGTTCAGGGTGTGAAATCTTGAAATTCCATATCCTCAGCCCCCAACTCTTTACATCACAAACTCTCTCGTTCGTGCCTTCTTTAAGCATCTTTGACTCCCCCCTCACCTCCTACACCACCTTTGAGAGGGTTAAGGATTATCAGAGGGCTCTCCTAACTCAGGCACTGGCTCGACTTTTAGGCACATTAGGAAGAAAGCATTGGAGGATCATCCCTAGCTAGCTTTCACAAGTAGCTTTAGCTTAGGTTTGTTCTGGAACAAACCTGGGAGACAAACCAATTTTTGTAGAGTTCCCTCTGAAGTCTTAGGCCCACATGGCCCTTCCTTATTCCAGTCCCCAAAGAGCAGCAGTCACCAGCTGTCTTTGTCTTATGACAGACAATAGGACAGGGCTGTCCTTAACTTCTGGCTTGACTGACTGTCCTGCCATGACTCAGTCACCAGCTGGCCCTGATGCACTGCCCCCCACACACACACACACTTTGCACCCAGCCTCAGAGTGACACAGCACAGGCTGGACTTAACCCATCTGAGTCTTGTGGATCTTGTGCTCCCTACGATGACCGAGGGACACACTCCGGGATGGCTTCTGAACAGAGTTGACCTTTCATCCTCTCAGATCTGCCTGAGCAACTTGAGCAGGCTGCCCTCTCCCCGATTCCCAGCTTTAAAAAAAGTTTTCTCACTTTCCTTGTTGGGAGGTTTTTGTTCAGCATGGTGAGAGGGTGCAGAGGTGATAGTATACACATATTCTCATCACTGATGGCTTCTGGTTTCTCAGCTTCACTGTGGAGTTGGAGTTCAGTCTTTGGATTCTCTGGTCAGGGCTACCGTGAGTACATGCGCGCACGCACGTGTATACACACACACACACATACACACACACGCTTAAGCACAGGTACAGAAACACACTCCCACACTCCATTCCGCTCTAACCCTAACCCCAGAGAATCACATTTTATTCGAATCCAGGTAGGGTGTGATTGGGCTAACTGGGGCTGCTTACTATTAGAAAAAAAAACCTAATCATCCAAAGCAAGCAGCCTTCTGGCCCACAGTTCCACCACGACCCACAAAGACCCACTTCCCACTCACTCCCACTGGCTCTACCCCATCCCAAACGTGGGCAGCAGCAGGGCTCGAGGGTGTGAGCAGTGTTCCCTCGTAAGCTCAGAAGCCGCTGCAGTGGTGGTGGTCCCCAGACCCGACTCCCAGGAAGCCCTTGGTGCCTTGGTTTGCTATAGGAGGCATACAGAGCAACTGTTCTTGAGGGGTGAGGGACCCACAGGGATGGAAGGGAAGAGCCGGTCTCCCCAGGATGAAGAAGGTAGAGTAGAGGTTGGGCATTCCAGCTAGAGAATAAGAAGATGATAACCAGCAGTTTATTTTTCCCTGGAACACTGACGGCTACGGGCCCGACGCGTTCCTGAGGCTTTCTTATGCTTCTGGTCCAGCACCTGGGCCATGTAGGTCTCCTGCTGCTTCTGGATCCGGAAGTCAGACATGTGATTCCTGCAATGGAGCCAGCTGGTCGTAGGCTGGACAGCCCTGGGTAGGGGCCAGAAGTCAGACTCCCCACTTCCATCAACAACCCCCAGCCTGGCCCAGCCCCTCACCTGAAATTCTGTTTCTGCTGGCTGATAACTTGCTGCAACTCTTTAATCTCATTCTCTTTGCCATTAAGTATATCTTCTTGCTTTATAATGTGGGATTCAATTTCTGTGGGGGAGAGAGGCAGGGAGGAGGGGTGGTTCCCACTCTCAGGCTTCAGAGTTGAGGTCTTCCTTTGTGTGGCTCTTCAAACTTTGCTCTCCCTGCCCAGGAGTTCTTCTGGAACAGCCTATACCTTAGTATGAATGAGTTTCTTTTTCTGTATTGCAGACTGAACCCAAGGCCTCACACGTGATAGGTAAAAGCTCCACCACAGCTCCATCCTCAATTTTAGGTGGGGGTGTGTGTGTGTGC